>PVJN01056188.1:0-12848 GCA_004026805.1 Lasiurus borealis | reverse complement strand
TCTTCTTGACAAAGGTTGATTAGTGCATGTTTGAAATGTGGCTTTACGAGTGGAATATAAACTAACAAAGAGCTCGCTCTGCCCTCTGCGCCCTGGCACACTGTGTGGACTCCAGGCTGTTGATTTGTCTCCCATAACCTTTGTCATTGACCCACAGAGAACAGGGCCTGCTGCCTGCTGGAAAACACGGAGGAAAGGTCCCCAGCTCACCGTACAGTGTCGTGATGCCCACATGACCCCTTGATCGCCAGGTCGCCTTCTGACCCTGAGAGCTCCCAGACTGTGAGAGGGGGCAGGCTCGGCTGAGGAAACCCGTCTCTAGAGCATGAGTTTTCGTGCACTGGGATTTTACTCTCTCTATATAAAAAGCCAGTGTTCCTGAGGACCAGGATGTCCAAACAACAGGTCACCATGAGGTACATTGAGCACCTCTCAGTCCCTCCCCTCCCAGCCTGCAGTCTCCTATCACAGCATGGCAAACGGGGAACCATAGCAAACAGAGCATCAGGGCAGGACTGGTGACCCGGGGATGGAACAGTCCACCTCTTGGTCCCTCCCCTGGCCCTCAGACCTCAATCACAGCTTGGCCAACAGGGAACCAGGGTGGAAAGGTGAGTGGCAGAGGGACAGGCAGAGGACAGAATGGCGACCTCTTGGTTCCTCCCACGGGCCTACAGGATCCAAGGAACTGGAGCCAGGCTGTGATTGGGGAACCACAGCGAACCAGGGGGTGGCAGCAGGGACTGGCGAGCGGGCAGAAGATGGCCTAGGGACCCTAACCGCACACAATTTCACGTGCACTGGGCCTCTAGTATCCTTACGTTATTAAATAGCAATGGAGATTAAGATCTGGAGTCCTGGGCCCTACTCAGGCTCAGATACTTACTAGTTGTGTGTCTGAGAATAAGTTACCTGAGGTGCCTGAGCCTCATTTTCATCAGTAATAAAATGCATTTATGCCAATACCTTCCACATTGGGTTGTTTTAAAATTTAAGGGAAATAGTGCCCGGCCAGCATGGCTTAGTGGTTGAGCGTCAAACTATGAACCAGGAGGTCATGGTTCAATTCCTGGTCAGGGCACATCCCCGGGTTGTGTGCTCAATCCCCAGTGTGGGGCGCATAAGAGGCAGTCAATGATTCTCTCTCATCATTAATGTTTCTGTTTCTCCCTTTCTGAAATCAATAAAAATATAAAGTGTTCATGTCCTGAAAAAATAAATAAGTAAATAAATAGAAAGTAAATGAAATAGTGAATATAAAGCAATTAATACTATCTGATGCAAAGTTGTAACTGAATAATCATTAATTATCTTCATTATTAGTTAACTAGAGGTCCAGTGCATGAAATTCATGAAGGGGGTGTGTTCCTCAGCCCAGCCTGCACTCTCACCAATCTGGGACCCCTCGAAGGATGTCTGACTGCCTATTTAGGCCCGATCCTACTGGCAGTCGGACATCCCTCTCACAATCTAGGACTGCTGGCTCCCAACTGCTTGCCTGCCTGCCTTTCTGACTGCCCCTAACCGCTCCTGCCTGCCAGCCTGATCACCCCTAACCACTCCCCTGCCAGCCTGAGTGATGCCTAAATGCTCCCCTAACAGCCTGTTTGCCCCTAACTGCCCTCCCATGCAGGCCTGGTCCCCTGAAACTGCCCTCCTCTGCAGGCTTGATCACCCCCAACTGCCCTCCCTTGCAGGCCTGGTCCCTGCCAACTGCCCTCCCCTGCTGGCCATCTAGTGGCAGCCATCTTGTGTCCACATGGGGGCAGGATCATTTGACCACATGGGGGCAGTCGTTTGTGTGTTGGAGTGATGGTCAATCTGCATATTACTCTTTTATTAGATAAGATAGAGGCCTGGTGCATGGGTGGGGGCCAGTTGGTTTGTCCTGAAGGGTGTCCCAGATCACGGTGGGTGTTTCCTTGGGGTATGGGGTGGCCTGGGTGAGGGGCCTGTGGTGGTTTGCAGGCCAGCCGCAACCCCGGGCCACCCAAGCAGAGGCCCTGGTATCTGGGATTTATTTATCTTCTACAATTGAAACTTTGTAGCCTGGAGCAGAGGACTGGGCCCACCAGGTCAGGCGGAAAGCTTGGCTTCCTCCATTACCAGGAAACCCAAGCCTCCCTCCTGCTCTTCTTGGCCGAATCCATCTTGGTTGAGTTTATTTGCATATCCACTCCTGATTGGCTTGTGGGCGTGGCTTGTTAATGCAGTGCAGGTATGGTCAATTTGCATATTACTCTTCTATTAGATAGGATGAGATGAGCCTAGATTGAGAGCAAGAATAATATTTGAGAATGTTGGATATTATTTCCTGAAAGTGTAAAAATGACTCTTTTGCTGAATCAAAGATCGAGACACATAATTTCTTAACTATCCTGCCTTAGACCGATTTGATAAAAAGAATAGAGCAAATGCCACCTGCAGAAGCAAAGACCAAAGAGGGGAACAAAAGAGGAGAGTTTCTCAAATGGCCCAGCCCAGCCTGCCTCCCAGACAGCGCTTCAGCAGGCTGAGCACCAAAAGCCCAAATCAGGCCCCACCCCCAGTTTTATCCACTGGAATCCAAGAGTGGAGTGATGTTCACCCCTCAGGGTTACCCAGGCTCCAAGGTGCACTTGAAATTGCTCCTGAAGGAGGAAGTTTGGGACACACGCAGGTCTGGGGGTAAGACCACCCCTAGGTTGTGCAGGGACCCTGTCCACGTAAACAATTAAATCAGCATGTCCTTTCTGGAGGCCCAATCAAATACACAAAAAAGAAGACAAAATTTTAAAACCACACTGGTCCCCATCATTTTAAATTTTAAAGCCATCTGCTCACCACCAAACAGGTCCCTCCCAGAACCAGGGCCTGATACAGACCACAGGACACCCCTATATGCCTCAGGCCACTCTGCCGGGGGGCCATGGCAGCCTCCACCAGTCCCAGCACCAGGGAGGGATCTGAATATGTGAAACTTTAGAGGATGGTGTTCCAAGCATGGAGGGGTTTGGGTCTGACACCCTGCGTCTAAGATGATAAAGGGGAAAGTAGAAGAAGGACGCGTGGGTGGAGTAGGAGGAAAGGGGGAAAGGCAAATTGGGAGGGGTATCCCATGTAATCTCCCAGGCCCACTTAGGAACCCCAGTGCCTCCTTCTTAAAGTCTGCACAGAAAGCCAAACACCCACCTGAGATCCAAAGGTATTCTCAGCCTGCTGGTGTAGCTCAATGGTTGAGCGCCAGCTTCTGAACCTGAGAGTTACAGTTCGATTCCCAGTCAGGGCACTTGCCTAGGGTGCAGGCTGGATCCCCAGTGTGGGCTGTGATCCTCAGTGGGGGGCCTGCAGGAGGCAGCCAATCAATGATTCTCTCTCATCATTGATGCTTCTCTCTCTCTCTCCCCCTTCCTTTCTGAAGTCAATAAAAATATGGTGTTTTTTTTTAAAAAGGCATTACCATATTGAATCTGAAGACAGTCCAGCCATACACACATCCTTAAAACTTTAGTTAACATTTAAAATCTCCATCACCTTGTTTACCAAAGTTAGAATCCAAGAAATTGGCAGCTAAGAGTCTTATCAGGAGGGAGAACAATGCAATAAAGACAAGTGTGTTATTTGAGATCAAGGAGGTGATGTAACCGGCCCTTCAGGTGTGCTCAGCACCTGGGGACTTTGGTCAAGTTGAGGAGGAAGGTCAGGAGGGGACAGAAGGCAAGGCTGCACCAGTAAGTCTAACATATCAGAGCAGAGCAAGGAACCTCAGCCTTCACCATATCTTGAGCCCCTCATATCCAGTGGGTCTGCTTTTTGAATCGATGTGACATTATGGAATCGAGATCTCTTCACCTGCAGACCTCAGAGGCTGCCGAGAGCCCTCTCCTCCCCCCAGGCACCACGCTGGCTACTGTAGACACAGTCACATTGGGTCTCCATGTCACTCGCTGGCCAGTTCCTAGACCTCGTGGTGGGAAGGAAACTGTGGTGTCAGTTTAGTGTCCCACTGTGAGAGCATGCTCTCTGCACACCCCCTGCCAATGTCCACCCAGCAGGAGCCCCTCCAGTGAAGTGGTCATGCACCTCTCCCACGGTGACCCACTGTGAGCTGGAACATCACACTCCATATTGAGCCCAAAGCTGCCTCCAGGTCCCACTGGCTCTCATTCCACCTCTGGGTCTGTACCTCCTTAGTCCATCCTTTTCCTCACTCAGGACCAGCCTCAGACAGTTGAAAAATGCCATGTTGCTGCCCTATGTAAGCATCCAAAATACACACACACACACACACACACACACACACACACACACACTTTTTCTTGAGATCAAATCTTGCCAAACAAAATTATTATTATTTTTTAAATGTTTTCATTTATTTGAGAGAGAGAAAGGGAGAGAGAGACATCAATTGGCTGCCTCCTGCACACTCCGTGGAGCCCACAATCCAGGCGTGTGCCCGAAACAAGGGACCTCTCATCCTATGGCACAATGCTCAACCAACTGAGACACACCAAACAGCTCTTCCCATCTCATGATCTTCAGCATCTTCATCATCCTGATCTTCCCCTACAGGAAGTGTCCTCATTTCACAACGGCCCTATGCAAATGTGTACCCGGAAGCAAGCACAGCACTCCCCATGTTTCTGAGTTTGTTTTTGTGGCCAGCGCACAGTAGGGCAGCACAATTAGCTTCCCTGTTGCAGACACTCAGCTTCCAGTCCTGTAGGCCCATGAGGAGGGAACCTGCCTGCTCTTTCACTGCTCAGCTCCGGAGCTAGTCCACTGTTGGCACGTGAGTGCTTGTTTATAAAGGAATAACGACTTGAGAGTAGAGGGTTATTTTCTGCTTTGTTTTCATTTTCGTGTTGGTGGAGGAATAGTTGTATTTTGGTTAAATAAACCCCCTCCATAGACATCTCAGATAGACGGCGGGCTATGCAGACAAGTCTGGCTTAGAGGGAAGGTTGGGGCTCCAGAGAGATCACTGACTCACAGAGAATGAGGCCAACAGTGGTTCAAACCCACAATCTAGGTATGTGCCCTGAGCAGGAATGGAACCCATCTGATCCAGGACGCCACCCGCTTTCCACGTAGCCTGTCAGAGCAGCAGTGGAACAGAGAGCATCGGCCTCTCCTCCATCCCCACAGCCCTCCCAAGCGGCAGAGAACTCGGGCTCACTCACCTTCCCCTTCTCCATCCCCCGTCCCTGGGAGAGCCCCCATCCCATCCTGAGGAGAGAATGCCTGCCCTCCTTACCTGTGGGAACTCCAGAGGCAAGATCAAATGTGCATTCCTGGGAGCAACAAGGTCAGCTTCTATTGCTGGAGAAAGTCAGCCACTTCCAACTCTAAAGCTAATTTCTTTCTCAGCACATGGCTGGAAACTTAGACGTCAGCAAGTAAGGAGGGGGCATTTCTGTACCATCTCCTCACACCTGGCTAACTCGGATGGCACCATACAGAACCCTGGGTCCCAAGGAAGGGTGGACTCCCTGGGCCGCAGTGCTCTCTGGTGGTCATAGTCACTGAAGCTCACGAGGACACACCCTCTGTGAGCATTTATCATGAACCAGATGGCAAAAAAATTTCACTCAGGTTATCTACCTAATGCGCATCCTGACTCTACAGAGTCCCACTGCTCTGCCAATTCCCTATTTCACACATGGGGAACCTGATCGAAGCAGGTAGGTGACTTACTCCGAATGACAGAGGAGAGGAGATTGGCTGCTCTCCCCCTGGTCCTCTCTCTCCTTCTAACTCCTCCAGTAGACAGGAGCCATCCCAGAAGGAAAGGGGGAATTTAAACATATACATTTTTTCATTATAAAAGTAAACCTTTTGGGAAAATGGAAAGAAAAATAAACTACCAGTTATCAAAACCCCTGTTAGCATCTTAAAATTGCTTCCTTCCAATCTTTTCTATCCTTTCTTTTTTTCATAATTGCAATCTAGTTATAAGTTCTTCATTGAAGAATATTTTTATTTTTTTAACCCTTACTTGAGGATATGTTTTTATTCATTTTCAGAGAGAGAGGAAGGATTAGAGAGAAAGAGAGAGAGAGAAACATGAATGTGAGAGAGAAGCATGGTTCGGTTGCCTCCCATATGCAATCAAACTAGGGATCAAACCCACAATCTAGATATGTGCCCTGAGTACCAGGAGTGAACACCAAAGTAAACCATGGACTTTGGGAGATAATGATGGGTCCATGCAGGTTTGATTGCAACCAATGTACTGCTGTGAATGATAGTAGTAGAAGAGATAGTGTGTGTGTGGTGCGGGGCCGGGGGGGGAGGCGTAGGGGAGAGGGGAGAGGTATATGGGAACTCTCTATACTTTCTGCTCTATTTTTTCTGCGAACCTAAAACTTCTCAAAAAATAAAAATAAAATAAAATAGCTGAAACCAGTTTGGCTCAGTGGATAGAGAATCATCCTGAGGACTAGAGGGTCCCAGGTTTGAATCCGGTCAAGAGCATGTATCTTGGTTGTAGACACATCCCCAGTGGGGGGTATGCAGGAGGCAGCTGATTGATGTCTTTCTCATCGATGTTTCTGGCTCTCTATCCCTCTCCATTCCTCTCTGTAAAAAAATCAATGAAATATGAAAAAAGGTTAAATACTGTATTAAAAAATAAAATCTATTAGTTAAAAAAAAAAAAAAGCACTGGCTTTTAACCCAGGAAGTTTGGCTTCAGAGCACACCCCTTTAACCACTATGCTACACTATCCCCCAGCTTCTAATGGAAGAAAAAAATCCAACTTTTAATAGAAGTAAGAAAAGAAAGAAAAATATGCACATATAAAATGAAGCAAGGAGATTGCTGGGTTTGGGAATGTGCTTACAGCTAAGGTTCCCAGCCCTCCCCAGTCCTCTCTGGAGGCCAGGCAAGGCTTCAAGGCTGATTAAGCCGACTCTTGCCTCCTGGGTAGCACTTGGGGAAAAGCACTTGACGTGTGGCGTGCGGCCAGCATCCCCAGGGTCCTTTGGTCTGGAAAACAGCTGTGAGGAATCTGGGGCACGCGGAGCAGAGGCTTTATCAGCTGGCCTGTCCCAGAGCCGAGGGGGAGACTATCTACTGGTGCAGCTATGCCTCTAACTGCCCTATTTTTAGAGAAACGTGTTCTTTCCATGGCTGTGCTTCTGACCAAGGAGCCAGCCAGCTCTGTCCCTAGGCACAGCCTGAGAACATCTAGCCACTCCACTCGTTGGCATGGCTTACAGCTCATTTTCTGTGGGTTTGTGGACCAACGTTCAAAGCATTTGACGAAGGATTTATAAAATGATAGCTCATTCCCCAGCTGTGGTACCCAGTGAGGTATTGCTTTCTGCCCCAGGAAGGAAGACATAAGACATTAGTCAGCTCAAACAAGAGCATGCAGCCAGCATATCAAAGAGGAGCACTCACGGCCAGTAAAAAGCTTTTTTTGTTGTTTTCAGAAGCAAATACCTGCCCGAAGCCCACAGGGTTAAGTTTTGGTCTAATACATCATGGTGGGAGGAGGAGTTGGGACAGTGAACCAAAAGGATGTAGAGTTGGGCCGGTCTGTGTTAGACCCTCCCAAGCCCAAACCAGGAAGCCAGGTGGGCCCAGGAATTGAGAAAAACAGTCCACAGCTGGCTCGGGGCACAACTCACTTGTGCATCCATTAGGACTCCCTGGAATAATAAGAACAGTAATAACAAAAGAATAATAATAGCAACCCATTTTTCAAGCATCTTTTGCATATGCAAGATACTCGAAGCACATTATCTTACAGGCCTCAGGACAACTCCTGCAGTGGGTGTTATTAGTGCAATTTTGCAGATAGTGAACTGGGGCATTATTAAACTTGCCCTAATAAATGGCAGATCTGATATGCACATTCAAACGTTTCCAACTCCAAAGCCCACCTATTCTCTTCCCAGGTGTCATGCTGGCCTTTCTGAGTGTCTCCGGAGGGGCAAGGGAGTTACACAAAAGGAAGGCTGGATCAAGATCTTTGCCAGCTTCAATGTTCCAGAATTCATCCTAAAACAAAACAACATTTTTCTCAAGCACAGTCCCCTCCCCATTTGCCTCATTGCTAACATACATTTGCAGCTGAGTGACATGTTTGGCGACACAGAGTCACACAGTGGAAGGTCCCAAGCTTGATGGGAATCCGAGGGACCACCTAGTCCAACCCTCTCGTCTCCAGATGAGGAGAAGGAGAGCCGGAGAAGTTAAACACCGGGCCCAAGTTCCCACCGCAATTAGAGAAATTCAAACAAATCCTGAGAGTCCGAGACAGAAACCCTTCTCACAACACACCCCACCCCATCAGTATGACTTGATCTGGACAAGATTCAGTGAAGTGTTCAAACTGAGCCCTGATGTCAGAAAGGCACAGGAGATAAGGCAATGTCAAACCAATGCCACTCCTTCTCCCAAAGCAGATGGGAGAAACTTTCCAGCCAGAGAGACACACAGATCATCCTGGATCTCTGGGGAGTCCGTGGGTTTTGGCTTTCCCAAGCCAGACCCACAGTCTACTCACATCACCATGTAGCTGCTCTTTGGTCATTCTCTCCTCTACATGCACTTCCTGAGGGGAGCGTCACAGCTATCGACCAGCAAACCTGCAGCTGGAGGTCTTTCCTAAACTCCTCCAGGGTCCCTGCTTCTCCAAGATGAGGCCTGCTGGCCTGAACTTTGATTAAAGAAACGCTGAAAGGCTATAGAGCAGTGAATGAGTGAGCGTATGGTGTCAGTCCATCCCCAGTGTCAAGTCATCTCATGCCACTGTCAATTCAGAGCAGGTGGGGAATGAGAGGCGACGTCGAGGAGAGATGATGTCACAGCCCGGCCGTGGCACGGTTCCCTTAGCTCCTCACGCCACCAGGACCTGAAGGCACACCTGAGTCACCAAGGTAAGCCTCACTGTCCTTGTCCGTTGGCTGCTCACTACTCACCGGGCTTTGTGATGGCTCATTAGTTTCCAAAGTTACAGATTGCTCCATCAATTCCAGGAGATCCTACTTTGCCAGTTAGTGGCCTGCCTGGGCAAATACTGACATTTCTTAAAGACGTGAGATGGTTTCAAGCAAGTACTGATGAGAGAACGTTTACAATGTCAGGGAAAAGCTAACATGTATTGAGCTCCTAGTGTGTTCCAGGCACTTATTGTCATCTAATCCTCACCGTGACATTGTTAATTATCTTCATTTGACAAATGTCGAAGGACTTTCCAAGAAGTTCAGCAGCCTCAGCAAGGCCATACAGGCAGGAAATAGTGGGACTAGAATGCCACCTCAGGTCACCACCTGCCAAGCTGCACCCACCCACTAGATGTTCCCCTGGCAGAAACTGCTGGTTTTTTATGGAACCTTTTCTTTCTTCCTTGATGCTAGGACCCTGGTTGCACTGAGACAGCAGCATGCCCAGCTCCAGGTGGCTCTCGTTCAGTAGTATCTACCATCTGCTGAAGTCACCTCCAGTCACTAGGTCTCATGCCTGAACTGCAGGTCACAATTTATCTCATTGAATCCATCTTATATGCAGCCGTCAGCAAGACAGCATTGCTGTGTTATCACTGTGCTTCTGCTGTCCTGCAGTTATGCCAACTCTTGTAGATTGACCTGGGATTCCACCATTTATAGCATTGTTTCTATGGAAAATGCATTATAAGATCCACCTACCCCCTGCGGCCTCCTCTCCCACAACAAAACTAACAACTTAGAAGAGACTTAATGAGTCCTTTATAAGATTTATAGTCCATTCAAATTTCACAGGTTCAGTCTTGGCCAATTTTCTCATTGGTTAGAGCATCATTCCATGAACTGAAGGGTCCCAGGTTTAGAATCAATTGGTTGCAGGCTCAATCCCCACCCCTGGTCAGAGTGCGTGGGAAGGCAGCCAATCAATTTGTCTCCTCACATCAATGTTTCTCTCTGTGTGTCTCTCCCCCTCCCTTCTACTCTCTCTGAAAATCAATGGGAAAATATCCTTAGGTGAGAATTAACAAAGCAAAACAAAATTATTTTTCACAGGTCCAGACCCAAAGCTGCATTTACATTATCAACCCTTTCCTTGCCTAGAAAATCTGGGGATATCAAGAATGCCAAAGCACTGAAAGTATGGTTAATATGAGGTATTTCTCTACTATTCAAGTCACTTTATCAAATTGAAAGAAGATTTTCCCCTATGGGCTTAGAAGGTAAATTTCATTTAGGGGGAAATAACATTATGATTACTCCCCTTTTCCCAATAAAGACAACTTTTACGTGTGAAACTACATATATGCTATATGTCACATTACTAGTATATGTACAATCATATGTAAAATAAGGTTTTTACCCGGGGTACTATCTGTAGTAGGACTAACGAGGGATAATAAATGTGTGGTCTTTCTATATTTTGAACTATCTGTGTGTAAATAAATGCCTGCTTCAGTAGCCAATTAGCATCAGCCCCTTTATTTATGTTGGCTGAGGACTTATGGGGGAGGGGGGTGCGCCAGGCACTGAGGCAGAGACCGAATGACCTGACCCGATGGAGGCTTCCCTGCTGACCTTGACGGATGGGCAGTCAACAAATGTTTACAGAACGAAGTACTGACTGCACATTGTAAAGTCATTAACTCAGTCTGAGGGTGAGGAAATGAACTGAGGTGGGACAGATGAGCAAGAGGAGAGAGAGGGGTGGCGTGTCGGGGGAGCATTCCAGGCCGGGCTAAGGGGTTAGGGGGAGGGGGCTGCATGTGGGAAACCCTGAGGGGGAAGCTCATGGTTCCCAGTGCACAGAGCCAGGTCCTAGAGGGTCCTGTAAGTCTCACTGAGGAGGCTGGACTCCGTTCTTCATTCTTCGGGAATCAGAGGCCCCTGCCCCGGCCAGAGGTGGGAATGATGGAGCTTTGCGTGGTCCCAGCGGCCTCAGGAGGAGGCGCTGAAGCTGACAAGTGAGAAATGAATAGAGTGGGGGCAGTGGGAGCACAATGAAGAAGCCAGGACTCTTTTAAAAAATTATTGTTATTTTTTACTATATTTTTATTGATTTCAGAGAGGAAGGGAAGGGGGAGAGAGAAAAACACATCAATAATGAGAGAGATTGATCGGATGCCTCCTGTACGCCACCCCCTGGGGCTCAAGTCTGCAACCACGCATGTGCCCTGACCAGGAATCCAACCGTGACCTCCTGGTTCATAGGTCAACGCTCAACCACTGAGCCAGGCCTTCTAGGGAGAGGCCAGTGGTCTTTTCCTGAGCTTCAAGGGAATGGGAGGGTTATGAGCGCAGAGTCCTTTGGGAACCTGCCAGGATCTCCCCTTTCACACTCTCCGGTTTTCCTTAGCTATCTGTTCACATTTAGGGGCTGCGTGAAAGTTCAGTGTGTGAGGGTGAAGTCTGTCAACTGGTGTGACCTAACTCCAGGAAGAGCGTCCCTCCCACCCCCCATGCTCTGGTGGAATCACATACTCTATGAGATCAGGTCCCTGCGTCTAGAACATAGTGGGGCTCAGTACATACTTGATGTTATTATTAAGCCTCTCTGAGCCTCAGTTTTTTCCTCTGAAAATTGGGGATGAAAATATTTCTCTGGGAAGTAGTATCTGTAAAGCACCTGGCACAGTGCTCAGTTTCACAGATTACTTACAAATAATGAGTACTAATCATTATCATCTTTATCATTTTGAGAAATGACAGCTACTTCATAACCATTTGTGGTCACCACTGGCCTCGCTAAATATAGAGGCGAAGCACAGTACCTGATGAGAGGGCTGGCTATTACAGGACAAATCAACAAAGCAAGGAGAGGACTCAAGATAAAAACCCTTGACCTTCAATGTGGAAAGTCTAAGGGCTTCAGGGTGACCGAGTAGGATACTGCACCCCCAAATCTAACTGCAGGATGGCTATCCCCGTAGAATGGCCCTCCTCGCTCTGTTCAGAAAAGGCAGCCCAAGAGGTGAAAGGGTGTGCAAGCCTCCCCCCAAACTCGGACACTATCCAGACTAGAGGGCAGGCAAGCTAATGGGTTGTTACTTTGGGACTACAGCTTTTAAATTTAAAGGGGATGACCCTAGCTGGTTTGGCTGAGTGGATAGAGCATTGGCTTGTGGACTGAAGGGTCCCAGGTTCAATTCTGGTCAAGGGCACATGCCTGGGTTGCAGGCTCGATCCCCACTAGGGGACATGCAGGAGGCAGCTGATTGATGATTTTCTCTCATCATTGATGTTCTATCTTTCTCTCCCTCTCTGAAATCAATAAAAATATTTAATAATAATAATACAATAATGACAAATTTAAAGGGAATGTATGTCTATAGTTTTTTAAAAAGTCAATTAATACAAGAAGAAACAGAAAAGTCAGCATTCCTATCACCCCCAAACCATAAGGCAGATTCCCCAGAGATAATCACTGTTATTGTTTAGATAACTTCATTCATATATAAGAACATATGCATATTTTTTATAGATAGGATTATAAAAATCTGTTCTGAGACTCACCCCCCCACACACTTTATCCTGAATATTTTTGCATATCAATATATGTAGTTTTGCCTACTTATTTTTGATAACTGCTCTATTAAGATGCGATAAGCCACCAGATCTGGAGGGCTTACATAATTTACGTTTATTTCTCACTTACCTAAATCCAATTGGTGGTAGTAGTGTTTGGGGAGGCAGGTGTCCTGATCCTGGCATTTATTCAGGGGTCCAGGATGACTAAGGCCCTGCCAACTTCCACATGTGACTTCCAAGGTCACTCTGGGTGTTGATGGGGACACTGGGGAGGAAATTAAGTCTGTTTTATTTTTTTTTTTTTTTTTTTTTTTTTTTTTTTTTTTTTTTTTTTTTTTTTTTTTTTTTTTTTTTTTTTTTTTTTTTTTTTTTTTTTTTTTTTTTTT
>PVJN01056187.1:0-12851 GCA_004026805.1 Lasiurus borealis | reverse complement strand
CTAGCAAGGAGTAAACACAACCTCTAGTCACATATCAATTAGACGTAAGGTCCCGAAGAGACCCAGCCCCACCACTTATTATCCAATTGAAGAGACCAAGACTCAGAGAGGGTGAGCCACTTGCTAATACAAGAATCCTGAGGAGGCTTCTTAAGACCAAGGAAAGGGCTTCCCCTGGGTTTTGAACTCTGCCTCACATCCCAAAGGCTGATCTTTGCACTGTTGATCCCAATAATGCCTGCCCTCCCAAACCAAAAAAAGCAAGGTTCAAAGACCAGAGAGATTAGGATCACAGATTCCCCAAATTTCTGCCTTAGAGGTGTGTGTGTAGGGGGGTGGGGGTGGGGGGTAGGGGTAGGAGGAGATAGGAGGGTGAGGCGTTACCATCAGCCGAATGTATTGCCACTTCTCTGAAACCTCACCACAGTTGCCACATTTCATCTTGGGAGGGAAAAGAGTGTTAGTTCAGTTAGGCAGACACTGGGGGAAGAGTAAGAAGGCAGGTTCATAACCTACCTGCCTGCCAGCAATCTCACCTCATCCTTACAACCAGCCCCACCAAGGACATAACCAGACTTACCTCTGGGCAAAGAACAGGCCACGGTGCTTCTCATGCTGGCAGCCCCACCCTCCTCTAAGTGCCCAGGTTAGCTGGGGACTCAAGGCTCAGGTGGTACAGAAATGGTCTCCACAGGCCGCCCTCCCATCCACACTGCTAGGTTAGGAGCTTCCTGCCTTCCAACAGGCCCTGCAGGTCCCTGATGTAAATGTGTATCCTCTGTTGTTACTGTTTTTCTGTCTCCTTCCCTAGTCTCTGTGCTTTTTGAACCCAAAGAACATCAATTCCCCAAATAAGCCCTGGCACTCCGTCTTCAAAATATATGGGATTAAAGGGGTCAGAGGCTTCCTGAAACAGAAGAAGCTTTTGCCAAATACTGAAGGATGCTGGGATTTAGACCACAAGAAAAAGAGCAGAAGCTCTGGGATCCGCAAGAGTGAAAGGGCTTAAACTACTCAGGTAAGGGGTCCTCTCTAGACCATGCCACAGGTAGTACCAGATTTACTAGTATAGGGTGGGGAAGTAGGGGTGGAGCCATGCACATAATCAAACGATTTCACAATAAAACCAACCAACAAATAAAACAGGTGAAATTATCCTTCTTACCAAATAATCACAGTATCCCTTCAAGCAACCTTTCATTTAGTGTTTACATATCGTAAAATATTAAACGGAGAAAAAAATTACAAAAGGAATCCCGAAACACTGTCCATTAAGGATTAGCCAATAAAATTTAAAAAGCAAATATAAAATTCTATCCAGAAAAAAACATTTAGGTGGCTAAGCACAGACCAGGTAGATAGGGGCTTAATCACAAGGAATAACAACAGCCTCTCGATTCCAATAATTACAGGCTGTTGTTGTTCCTTGGGATCGGCAAACTCAACAAGGCGGCTGGCCGCGGCTCGCGAGCCGCAGTTTGCCGACCCACGTTCTTTCGGGCCCGGCCCCTGGCACCCCGTATCGGAACCTCGAAGTGCCCGCCGCCTCTCGGGGCTCCTCCCCCTCCCCGTCGGGGTCCCGCCCCCGCAGCCGCACCTTCAGGTACCACCGGAAGTCCTCCCCCACGGGCCGGAGGTTAGTGACGTTCTCCAGCGTGGCTTTGAGCTGCAGCGCGATTTTCTGGGGAAAGGGAGGGCCAAAGCGCCTGCGTTATTCGCGCCTGCGCAGCCCCCAGCCCAGCCCCTGCCCGTCCACCGCGGCCCGAGCGCGGCCTCTCCGCTCCTTTTCAGCGCAGGCCCGCTCCCCTCATTCCCTCCCGGCCCGAGCTCCCGCATCCCAGTCCCACGCCCCCGCCGCGTCCCTGCCCGGCAGCGTCTCGCTCCCGCCTCACCCCCATCGCAGCCCGGCTCAGCCCGGCGCCGGCCGCTGCTTTCCGGCCCGTCGCAAACGGTGGCGCCGCCTGCGCACTCGGTGGGGGACCTGGGCTCGCGCCGGCGGGGCGCGGGGGCGGGCCTCCGTGTGCCGCTGCTTCCGGCGCACGTAGCGTTTTGGCTGCTTTTTACTGCTTTGGGGCCTACGGTTTAGGCGAAGAACACGGAGGCAGCCGGAGTTCGCGGTTAGCCTGCCTCCGGGAATCAGGACCTGCAGGTGCTCTCTGCACGCGGGTCCGTGCCGCAGGCAGGTAGTCTGAGGGACGCGCAGCCGCCCCCTTCCTGCCCTCAGCTCCCTCCTGGCTCCGCACCGCTCCGCGCCCCCCAGCCCACCTCCCCGCCGGCCTCCTGCCGGCCCTCAGGCTCCTTGGATTACGCCGGTTGCCCCTGCCCTGGGCCGGCTTCGCAGATGTAGGGCCTTTTTCTCTGACGGGTCCTTCCTCTTTACTCTTCGAGACCCGCTGTCAGAGGGCTGTCCGTGCGCTCGTCCTCCTGTGGCCCGAGGCTGGCTCTCTGGGCGCGCCTCTCGCTTACCCCTTACACACTGACTGAACCTTGTCTTCCCTGTCCTCTTGCCCCAGGCGTATCAGAGCTACAAATGCCGCAACCTGACAAAGAACAGCCCATTTGAAACCCTTTTAGCCTTCTTTGTAGATATTATCTCTCTATAAAAGATGGTTTTATAGGTTGTGGGTTTTGATCCCTAGTCGCCACTCAGTTATCTCAGTAAAGCTGGAGGAAACCCAACCACAATACCATTTTACACCAAAAAAACAACAAACATTAGTATTAAATATCCGGTGTTCACATTTTCGTAGTCCATTTAACATTTTTTGAATCATGATCCAAATGGGAACCAAACATTGCATTATGAGTCTCTTAACTCTCCTCTAATCTATAGCTTCATGCTCCATCTCTATTTTATGTTTTATTAAAGAAACCAGATCCCTTGCCCTGGACTTTTCTCTGAATATTGCTGATTGGACTCCCACTGTATTTTTTAACATGTTTTTATTTTTTTTTAGCGATTTGAGAGAGGGGACAGGGGAGAGAGACATCGATTTGCTGTCCCACTTAGTTATGCATTCATTGGTTTATTCTCATATGCGTTGAGTGGGGATTGAACCTGCAACCTCAGCATATTGGAACAATACTCTAACCAACTAGCTATAAAGCCAGGGCTTTATTTTCTTATTTCCTATGAATTGGTAGTTTTGTCTACAGAGTCCATTCAATTAGATTTGGGGGCAATACTTTCCACAGGATGTTAGTGTTTTAAAAAGTAATTGGTTCCTGGCTAGGTGGCTTCGTCCGTTTGGAGCGTCATCCTGTACACCAAAATGTTGGGTTCCATCCTGGTCAGGGCACACTATCGATCAGCTGCCTCCTGCACACCCCCTAATGGGGATGTGCCTGCAACCAAGGTACATGCCCTTGACCGTAATGGAACCTGGGACCCTTCAGTGGGCAGGCCCAAGCTCTATCCACTGAGTCAAACCGGTTTTGGCTGAGGTTGTGGTTTTGATCCCTAGTCGCCACGTGTAGGAGGTGGCTGATTCATGTTTCTCTTGCATCAATGTTTCTCTCTCTCTCTAAAAATTAGTAAAAACATATCCTAGGGTGAGGATTAAAAAAAAGTAATTCCTCTCTGAAATCCATAAATATATTTATATACACGTTTAGAGGTCTCTATAAAACAATAATTGCATTTTGTTATGTATTTATTAAAGACAATCATTTACAGTTCATAAAAAAAAATATTGGCCTGATATACACAAAAATTTCCTGATAATGGTAATGAAAACCAGCTATTCCCACCCCCCTTGTGTCCACAACAATATTCAATTTAGATTGGTTTAATCTTGAAGTGTAATCCAATAAGACTGAAGACCAAACACTTCAGGTCCTGGACAAGATAATAAAATACTCGTAAGCCTTCTGGGTCCCTAAAATGCAAAAGGGAAAAAATGTTTAAAAAGCAGAGACAACTTGCAAGATAACACCACTTAAAGCAAGTTATATACCAAGGCATTACTCATAAAGGTATTTACAGAATTAAAACTTTGAAAACAACAGTGTCCAAAAGAAGGAAAAGACTACATACTACATATTAAAATGGAATATTACAAGGTCACTTAAAATGTTAAAATTTTTAAAAATGGGGAAATGCTTATATTAAGTGAAAGAATCATTAAAATAACATATTGGTCTAAATATTTTCTTGCCTTTAAAAACTATATATATATATATATATATATATATACACACACACACACACATATATATGTTGGGTAGGATAGTCAGCCCTGATATTCTCCAATAAAGGCTGCTCTCTCCAACCCATTATTTTAGGAGGATTGTGTCAGCAGAGTCTTGCTTCATCAGACTCAGCCTTCTTAGTCCTCCAGTAAAAACTATATTCTTTAATGTTCAGAAAAAAGATAATACTTTAAGCTAGTGGTCACCAAATTGTGGTCCGTGAGGTCCAAGATTGGCGACCACTGCTTTAAGCCCAGCTGGCATGGCTCAGTGGTTGAGCATCGACCTATGAACCAGAAGGTCATGGGTTCAACTCAGAGTCAGGGAACATGTCCAGGTTGCAGGCTCCATCCCTAGTGTGGGACTTGCAGGAGGCAGCCAATGATTCTTTATCATCATTGATGTTTCTATTTTTCCCTCTTCCTTCCTTTCTGAAATCCATAAAAATATATTTTAAAAAACACTTTAAGGTATTAATGGTTGTCTAATTGACAGTTTTTTGAGTGATTTTCCCTACATTTTTAGGTTTCCTTTATTTTCTATAATGAGCATGTATAAGTTTCAGAATTAGGAAAACTTTTTAAAAAGAAGTAGTACTAGTCAGGGTCAAGAGGCTGAAGATTACTACAGCATAACTGGCTAAGAATAAAGAGACTGTCCAAAGGAAGACAATTATGCCCACCATGTACTGAAAGTGAACCATGTCTAATCCCAAATGCCCAAAATGCAGTCGCCCAAGAGGTTTTCAAATTCTAAGGACTCTGAAGCATACATTATAATTTGCCCTCCTGACACACAAATTTTAAAATTTATATTTCAAATAATTTCAAGTTTCATCCAAGTCAGACTTTAAGATGTGCTAGTCTGAATGACTAACACCGAGGAAGGTAGTTAGAACTTAGCAACTCTACAGTTTATCTTAAGCAGCTGTATTGGCATATTTAATTTTTCTGTTCTGGAAAAATTCTTACCCATGTTAGCTGCTCCAATGACATTACTCTGTGTGTCACTGAGAAGCTCTTATTAACTAAAGAGCCTGATGTGTGAAATTTGTGCCAGGGGCTCAGCCCTCGCAGCCCCAGCTTCATCCTAAAAGTAGTCCAGAGATTGGTTGTTTGGCCTTCTGATCTAATTAGCATATTACACTTTTATGCTAATTAGACTTACCAGCCAAATAACCTTCTGGACAAAGCCTTTGTGGCAGGGGTGAGACAGAGGTAGTTAGGTGCAATCAGGCAGGCAGGCAGAGTGGTTAGGAGCCAGGGGTCTCCGATTGCAAGAGGGTGCAGGCTTGGCTGAGGACATGACCCCTCCTCCTGCATGAATTTTGTGCACTTGGCCTCTAGTTATAGATAACTGGACAAAAGGTCAAAAGCAACAGGAGCAACCCTTGAAAACAATTTAGAGCCTCTCCATCTGTCCCAGATCTTACCATAATGGTCCCAATTTGGTTAAGGATTTCATATCAATCTGCTGATAAACAGACACATCGGGATATACAGATCATGTACACTTACTTGGATTGATTGACATCAATGAGGGAACCAATTTTTGATGTTGTGAAAGAAATGTGTTCATCTCCAATGACAATTTCAAGCTCCTGGAAACATTTAAAAATGTTTAAAATCAAGCCAAATTGGATTGTTCATTAAGTACAAAGGAGGTTCATCTGCCAAATCACACAAACTCTATTTGCTACATCTAAATAAGACCAATTCATTCAGCACTAAATTGTGCTAGGTACTAGAAATAAAGAGATAAATATTCCCTGAGTAGCTCATACTTTTAGAGAAAGTTGTGTCTGTAATTTGGAATTACATAATTGTTTTGTACATGTATTTTTGTTGTTAACAGTGTGGGGTAACATGTATAAATATGTTTTACAAATCCCAAGAATCTAACTTTTCTGGGCAATATAGGACAATTTTGGATAATATCAATGCTATGAAGATGATCAAACATTTTTTTTAAATTATGGGGAGAGGTGTTTTCTTTATTTATTTGGAGTCTGTCCTTTAATAATTTTCAGAGGAAAGCCAGGAAGTGGTGTCTGGCTTAGTAGAGACATTGATCAAAGATTTGTAAAAATGGCAAGTTTGCAGAAACAATGTACATCAAATTTAGCAAGCCAAAGGAATGAATTTTTCATGATGGAGTTCTTACTACTCACTGGTTTTGGGCCCGTTTCCCTTGGCCTCTTAATGGGGAGAGGTGTTTTAGATTTGATGGACAGACAAGATATCACTGAAAAAGTAACATATAAAGACTTCAATAATAAAGTTTTGGAAGAAATATTTCAGGAAGCATGTAGCAAATAGAAAGGTCCTAAACTAAGAACAACAAGTATATCTGAAGAACAGAAATAAGACCAGTGTGAGGTTTGAACACAGCCAGCGATTATAAGGTAAGGTGGGAGTTTGGATTTTATTTTAAATGCAGTGGGAAGATACTAGAGCAAGCATGTCAAACTCAAAGGCTAACATAGGCCAAATAAACAAGGTTTAAGTTTACGTGGGCTGCAAAAAAGACAAAAGCTTCAATTTACATAGAAACATAGGTTTATTTCAATAGAGACATGCTGAGTACAAAGAGCTGAAATAAATGAGTAATCATTAACATACTAGAACATTTTAATAAAAATTAATATTTTTTTCTTGAACATTAACTTACCAGACACTGAATAATTACACAAATTAATAAGCATAACGCAAATAAACCTATTTTTCTTGTTCTCTGAAAGTGAAATGTTTCCTGTTGCACATACCAAACAAGTCAGTCCAAGACTAATGATGTGACAATCGGTTGCTGAAATATGTGCTGCTAGTATTAGTGGAAAGAATGGTGCGCCTGTGCATAAGGGAAATGAATGCAACACAATAGTGATCAGTCATTAGTGAGCATTGTAGTTCATTAATAATAATTATGTATAACAGCATATTATAAAAATAAGTTATGAAATTTTTATTAAAATGTTTCTTATGTGCCATTATATTGGCTGGGCCACAAAAATATTCGTTGTGGATCTCAAGTTTGACATGCTTGTACTAGAAAGTTTAAAATTAGTAGAATACAGTAAGCTCTTAAATTGTTAGTTGGTTCTGTGACTTTAAGCAAAGTGATAAAGTATATCAACTTTATCATAGGCTAATTGATAGAAATAACAGTTAAATTCATATGGCATCTCATCACATAATAAGGAAGTCACATTACACAGAACGATGTTATTTGAGGACCTGCTGTACATAAACAAATTTACAAGATTACTCTGTCTTCAGGATGGAAAATGGGCTGCACAGGATAAGAGGAGAAACAAAGAAATCAATTAGAAGTCTGGATTAGGAAAGAAGCAGATGAAGTTAGTTGCTTGCATTGATTTTCCTTCCATTAGATTGTTGGGCTACTGAAATACCTTTGTTCTATTTATCTTTGTATCGTCACACTGCTTTGTCTATAGGAGTGAGTAAGTAAGGTGGGCAGCAAAACCCTGAGAAGAGGGAGAGGGACGGTCACAAGAAGAAACTCAGGGCTGGCTCTCAGTGGTCAGCAGCACTTCTTGCTCTCTGTTCCTCCCTGTGGGTTCACTTCTTCCTTAGCTCAAGGTGCTCGTAATTTGCCTCGCGTAGGGCTCCATAATGCAAGCATGCATGCACACAAGTGGAGGATTCAGTGTCATATGGAGAGTAGTCATCTTACTTGTAAGATTTCTGCACTGAGAATAGCTGCTAAAACACTCACCTGCCGGCCCACTCTGTCCGGGGGAGGCCACAAAGCATCATCCTCTTTGGTAATTTCACTGTCATCAATTATTCTCTTCAGTTCTTCCATTACACTCTTATGTACATAAGCCTGAAAGCAAGTTAAAAAACAGAATTCAAGTTGTATGCCTAAGCAGTGTTCTGCCTCAGATAGCAATTAAAGATAAAAAAAGACTACTCCTGAACACTCATTTCTGGCACCTCTGCAAGTGGGAAAACATTCAGGCCTGACCTCAGCATGCTGAAGAGGGCAGGGTCAGAGTGCCCAATGACTACCTCAGTCTCCCATATGATGTTTTCTACTTCTTGGCACATCCTATTCACATGGACCTCTTCTTACCTACATATCTAACTCACACCTAGACCCCAAACAAAAGGTCTATGTGTAACCCTGGTTATTCTTAACTAGATGACATGCTTCTGAAAAGCAGAGACATGTCTTTTAAATACAATCTACATATTAATTTACATTTAAAAAAAGAAAAAAAAAAGACCCAGCCAACATGGCTCTGTGATTGACTTATGAACTAAGAGGTCAAGGGCACATGCCTGGGTTTCGGGCTTGGTCCCCGGTGTGGAGCGTACAGGCGGCAGCCAAACAATGATTCTCTCTCATCATTGAGGTTTCTATCTCTCTCCTCTCTGAAATCAATAAAAAAACCTATTTTTAAAAAAGGATGCTGATGTGTAGGTAAGCATAAAACTGACTGCTAATTAAATATAATAGTATGAAAATATACTGATTGTTAACATAGTTTCAAATGTTAACAGAGGTTAAAAGGAAAAGTGTAGCTTTGATGAAGCCTTAATGTTGTGGTAGAAATAACACCAAAATGGAGCACATGACAGAGGCAGGAATAGGTTTGAATTCCTGTTCTATCCATTACTGGCAGGGGTGACTTTGAACAAGTTCCACTATTCATATCTGGACTTTCACAGTCTTATCTGTAAAGGTTATCTAATATCATCCATCACTCGGGCTTACAATCAGGATCAAATTAAGATCATATATGTAAAATATCTAGTGTCATGCTTGGCATCTAACATGCATTCAATAAGATTAACTGTTTTTCCATGCTTCCTTCCCCATTCAAATGCAAAGTAGAGCTCCACTGAGTGCTGTGTACCAGGGAATGTACCAAATACTTTGAGTGGGGAGTAGCTCTTATTTGTTTTTATTGCAGATGAAGAAACTGAATTTATCAAGTTCAGCCAGGAAATTTTCCCAAGGCCACATGGTTAGTAAGTAGCAGATTCAGGGTGCAAGCCAAGATCTGCAAGACTTCATGTGATAGCCAGTAATTGATTGTGTTGTGAAAGAGAATATAAACTAAAAGATTTGAGAAAAATGTTAGAAGCTATCTACAGACATGTTTATACTTTCCTATGCTTTATCTTCCATTACTACTCCCAGAAAGAAAAAAAAGACAAAAGGCTCAACTGTAGTGAATGAGAAAGTCTCTCAGAAGGCTCATTACCTCTTTTCTGATCATGACATCATTTTTGTAATTGCTGTTGTTGGCATATCTCAATTTCCCTATGAGGGGAGAAAAATCAATATATAATAAAAACATATGACTAAACCATCATTAACCTACTAAGATTATCAGTTGTTGCTTAAAACGTATTTTACATTTTTTAATATTTACATCTTTAGTGTTTCAACAATACAGTTTCTTCAATTCTTTACTTTAGGCTATTAAATAGCCTCACAGCCAAAACTATAGCTAATGCGGAATTACAGATCTTGCAAAAGTAGCTCAGATATGATAAAAGGACACAGGTAGACTCATATTTCTGCAGGTTAATATCCTAAGCTGAAAGCAGAAATAGTAATTGGTAACTTACCTGCACACAAAGATTACTGAGGCTCAAATGAGTTATGAAAGCCTTTGAAAAATGTAATTTACATACATTATCATGTGACTGTGTAATATTCTGGTATATTCCTGTGACAGAAAAGTTGTGGTTTTAGTTCTACCAGTGTGGCTCAGTCGGTTGGAATGTTGTCCCGTGCATCAAAGGGTTTCGTGTTTGATCCCTAGTCAGGGTGGGTACGAGGCAACCAATAGATGTTCTCTCTCACATCAATGTTTCTCTCTCTAAAATCAATGAATATGTCCTTGGGTGAAGATTGGAAAAAAAAAGCTTTTTTATTTTTGAACATATTTGGTATACAAGGCTCTTTGTGTGTATATGTATTCAACAGGCTAATCTGGATATGAAGAAGATAACAGAGCCAAATTAAATGATGCCTCACTGTCCTCTTTCCTTTCAGTTCATTCTCCATACAGTGGACAAAGTGATATACACTGAGTGACGAGATTATTATGATCGCTGAAAGCATAATGATCTGGCCACTCAAGTGTAATATATAGCATGTTTATGCTAGGTTTATGTATTATTATATATGTTACATACATATTACCTCTAATAATATTTGCATTAAGGTCTATTTTATTGGCTGATGTGTTGATATACTAACATACAAGCTTATTAGTTATTTTGTCCAGCGTTTGCATTATATATATATATATATATATATATATATATATACACACACACACACACTAAGTGGCCATATTATTATGCATTCAGAGATCATAATAATCTGGCCACTTAGTGTGTAACAGAAAGATCTGATCAGTTTACTCTAATACTTTGATACTGACTATAGCTTCCCACTGCCGCCTTGATAAAATCCAAATTCAACATGGCATACTGCTAAACTGAGCCTCTGCCTGCCTTTCCAGGCTCACTCCTGCCACAGCTGTCTCACATCAGACTACAGTAGGTCCTTGGGTTACCTCAGAGATCTGTTCCTACGGTGCGACATAATGCGTTTTTCACCGTAAGTCAGAACCCACTTATGAAAGCACTTACGTCACTCACATGAAGCACATACACAGCAGTAATGAAGTGAAACAGTAAAAAAAAAATTTAAAAGAAAGATAATTCCTGACCTTTACATGTGGCAAGTAAATAATAAAAAACTAAGCACATAGGTCGAAATGATGGAATTTTTTTTTTTTTAATAAATAAATAGGAGCTAGTAACGTAACCACGAAATGATGCATGTTGAGTCCGACGTAATATATATAATGCAGACACTGGACAAAAAAACTAATAAAGCTTGTATGTTAGTATATCAATACATCAGCCAATAAAGTAGACCTTAATGCAATATTATTAGAGGTAATATATATGTGACATATATAATACATACATAAACCTAGCATAAACCGATGTACGTACTTGGGTTTCTGTCTGAAACATCACATGCACTTTGTAGTTTTCAGTCTCTTTGGCATTAATGCTGTCCAAAATGTATTCTTTTCTTTTTTTTTTTTGCATTTGCTAAATTTTATTTTTTTAAATTAATTTATTTTTTAATTAAATCTTTACTATTCAGATTATTACATTTGTTTCTCTTTTTTCCCCTCCATAGCTCCCCTCCACCCAGCTCCCGCCCCTCCCTCTACCCTTACCTCCCCCCTATTGACCTCATCCATAGGTGTATGATTTTTGCAAAATGTATTCTTAACTCCTGTCTGCCTAAACAACTCCTACTGTTACTGAAAACTCACATCCCCCTCCCTCATGAACCCTCAGGCTAGATTAAGTGCCTTCTTTCTGTTCCCAGTCCCTTCTGTATCTTTCGTCCACAGCACCTAATATACTGTCTGTCACTGTTTCCAAACCTATTTCCCTTCACAAATGTGGCTTGTCAGATTCATCTTTATGCCCCCATTTAGTAGGAAATTTCTTAACATCTTCGATCCCTTTTCCTTCACCACTGCACCCCCTTCCTATAAATCCTATAACTGATGGTGATATTGGTTCTGCCTTTAACGGTATCCTAAATCCTTCTCTCCACTTTTACTTTCACCCTAGTCCCTACCAACATCCCTTCTGTCTGGACAATTGTTAACTGTCTCCTAACAAGTAGCCTTGTTTCCACTTTTGCTCATTCTGTACCTGATCACTAGAATACTTTTTCAAGAACGGATCACACCTCTTGCCTGCTTAACGCTTTTCCATCACTTCCTGCTTTACTTAGAATAGAATCCAAACTCTTGACCATGGCCTATAAAGACCTCCATGTTGTGGCCACAGCCTACTTATCCCATATCATCTCCTACTGTCCTCCCCAGAGCTCACCACTCTGCAGCCACATTGGCCACCTGAACTGTGCCTAGTTCACCCCGCCCTCTGGCCCTGACACTTGTTATCCCCCTCAGACTCGGATGCTCTTCTTGAGCGTCACTAGGCCAGCTCCTTCTGGTCAATCAAGGTTCCGATCAAATATCCCCCTTTCAGATAGCTCTCCAACGTTCAGCCTATTTAAAACAAGCCCGTCATTTTGTTTTATTTCCCGGTCACTCGTCACTCTCTGGAATCTCTTGTGATTTCACTCCCAGCCCAAAAGAGTAAAAGTTCCACGAGAGAGGAAACGTGGCTATCGTTCCCGCCTGTGTCCCAGGTGGTGAAACAGAACCTGGTGCAGAGCGGGCGTTCGCTCAGTGCTTGCCGAGCATTCCGGTAAAACATGTCACTGTGCAGCAGACCCTGCAGCTGGACAGAACACCGGGGGGCGGACCCAGGAGTGCGGCTGCTATTCCGTGCCGTCCCCCGCTAGCCCCCCGCGCCTTCCCCCGCTAGTTCCCCCGCACGTCCCCGGCCGCCCCCGGCCCAGCCCCCGCGCCCGAGACCGCTCTCACCGTCCGGCCGGAACTCAAATTCCAGGAATTCGTGGCCGAACTTGCCCTTGTGACCCACGTAGTAACGCAGATAAAAGTCACTCTCCATGGCTCGCGAAAGGCCACCGAGGCCGAACTTTTACGCAGCGAACGGTAGCGCAGTGCGCGCCCGACAGTGACGTCCACCGGCGCGCAGGAGTGACGC
>PVJN01056186.1:0-12851 GCA_004026805.1 Lasiurus borealis | reverse complement strand
GCTGCTGAAGCTCTCTGTGCCAGTTTCCTTATTTGTAAACTGGGAATAATAATAGATCCTATCTCAGAGGATTGTTGTGAAGATTAAATTAGTAAATATTTGCTTGAGAGAACAGTGAAATAAAAGTGTTTATTCTTGCTAATAGGGCATTTCACAATAATAAACAGACGTCAAGAATGAATAAAATGAAAAATATGTAAAGTAGGGCCTGGCTAAACAGAAAGAAGCCTTTGCAAGTGCGAGACTGAGAAGGACACCTTGACACTTTTGGTCCACTCCAGGAACCAGGATATTAGCTATAAATATTATTTTGTCTTTCTTATGTAGGTGTACTTCCTTAACAATACCTGAACACAATGTTTTTAATATTTAAAGATCATCAAAAAGATAATTAAGAGTAATGAAGGGCTGCTCTGACTGGATTGGCTCAGTGGATAGAGCGTCGTCCTGCGGACTGAAGGGTCTCGGGTTTGATTCTGGTCAAGGGCATGTACCTTGGTTGCAGGCACGTCCCCATTAGGGGGTGTGCAGGAGGCAGCTTATCAATGTTTCTCTCTCATTGATGTTTCTGGCTCTCTATTCCTCTCCCTTCCTGTCTGTGAAAAATCAATAAAAAAAAAAGCGTAGTGAAGTGCTGGACTAATTGCCTTCTGTTTTGACCTTCACTTCTATTGTCCAGGTTTCTCTAGTTTTCTAAGTTGATATCTCTGGTATTTGACTCTTTTTTATTCCTATGTTTAGCTATTGACTCATTTAGTCATTCTTTCTGATGTTTCTAATTTAGTCCAAACATGGATCATCATTACATTTCCTCCTTGTTCAGTACTCGTTGCTGCTCTTTCAGCTGTTCATCCTAATTCCCCCTTTCCCATACTAAAAAAATAATTTTTAAAGGAATATGTGCTGTATCACCACACCTAGTTGCTTATATCCACTACCCTGCTTCCAACAGCACAAGAGCCATACAATGTGCCATTCGAGTGAATGATAGTTACTGCCCTTTTAGTTCTTGGTGGTAACAATCCTAGTTGATTCCTCACCAACACCTCTAAATCACAGTAGGGAAGGAATAGTTTTATGGTACAATATACCAGTTTAAAGATATTGGTCTGGTCTTACTGCTTGAAGTTATAGGTTAGCAGAAGAGAGAACCATATATCTTTGGGTCTGAACTGGTGACCTAGACATGAGTTCCTGCACCTGTTAAATACCCCAGAGGTATTCTAGCCCTTAAAGTGATTTCTCACTGCTTGTTTGAAAACAGATGTTAAGGAAGAGAAAAAGAACACACTGGAAACCAAGCATGAACCAAAGACCTTTCGAAAATCACTCTAATACATGCCCAACCATGCTCAGTGGGTAGACTTGCTTTATTGAATTCATACTTTATTGGAATGACTTTTCAGAAGACACCCTGTTTAAAAAAATCTTTGCTCAGCAGAAAACATTTTAGATAATGGAAGGAAGAATAGCCAAAGACGGTGATTATTCCATGCCTTTATCTGTTTCTTTGTCCCTTTTCCCACTAAAATTCAAGCAAAGTATCATGGAAAGCAGAATGTGGTGGCATAATGGAAATAAAACCACACCTCAGTAATAAGCAATGGGGTCAGAGTGTGGGTTCAAGGTCTGTTATGTGAGAAAGCTATTTTTCTCTATGAATGTCAACATCTATTCATACAAGAAAGTAATAATATCTGCCTCACAGAAATGTTATAAAGATAACTTTGTATACTAAGATAGTAATATTGGACATTATTATTGTTTTCTATTAGCAATAAATAATTTTGATGTTATAGATCTAAATAAAGTCCCAAACCTCATTTTATATCAAACTAGATGTATGATTTCCTTGGCTTTTTTCCCTTCTATTCTAGAAGTTCATAATCTTCACATCTTCTGGGATGCAGTACATGGATTGCAAAGAGCTCAAATATTGGAATATGAGAGATCTGAAGTCAAACTTTGGTTAGGCACTCTAAATTAGCAACAGTCAGGGCTCTAATCTTTGGTTTTCCTTTCTGTAATATGGGACTAAAATCCATTTTTCAGGGTTGTGGAGAGGATTAGTGATAACATTGAAAGTACCTGGCCTAGTGAATAGGTCACAATAAACAACCATTATACCATAGGATACTTTTTGTTTTTTTTTATGTTTTTGTATTATCATCTACAACATGGGTTTGCCATTGTTCACAATCATGTTATAAGCCCTCAATATTGTACTTGATGGACAGTAAATGCTGATAAGATTGAACCTTAAAAAGGATGGGTCATTTGGATTGATAAATGGTTAAATGGTAATATGGTGGATTCAAATTCTTTTTTGTTCAGATATCCTAGCTAGAAATTCTTTAGAAACTCAAGTTCCCAAGGAATGTGAACATTGCTAAAACATGGTTACTGCCTTTAGGAAGCTTACTTCCTAGCAGAAGATATTTCTTTCACTAATATCTGTGTCTAAACAAAAACTTGTCTTTATATGGTGATTGGGCTATGAAGCAAAAGAAGCAAAAGGGCTTTCAGAGATTAAGCATACATTTTTGAAGTCATCATTCTGTCAAAGGGGATGAGTGATGGGTAATTGAGTCGGGGAGTGGAGGGGGGGATTAAAATTTGTTAATCGTATTCAGGCACAGTACCAGGCAATTCACATTCATTGTTTTAGTTAATCTTAAAACTAACCTATGAGATCAGTAGAAAATGTTGACTTTATGGTTGAAACAATTGGTAATCTCAAAGAGGGAAAGAACCTTTTCTAAGATCACATACCATTTAAACATTGAAGATGAGATTTCAATCATTAACAGGAGTGCGGTTAGAAAGTGTGTTTTGTTTAGTTCCACAAAAATTTCTTAATCTGAGTGTCTCACCTTCTCTAAAAATTTCTCATTTTATATCCTGAATTTTCTTCTTCCCTTATTTGTTGGGACCAACAACAAGTTCAATTCCAGATTTTGAAATGCTCTGGTGAGGGTTACATCCATTCTTTCTGTGCACATAGTCCAGAGGGTTCATCTGATGCTTTAACCTGCACACTGATAGCAAGAAGAGTCAATAGCTATTTGAGATGTGCTTGTGTTTAGTATTTAATTAAAGGAAACTCACCCAACATTTTTTAATCATATAAATATGGTACAGAATATATCACAATTAAAATA
The DNA here is from genome assembly GCA_004026805.1 of Lasiurus borealis. Taxonomy (NCBI): domain Eukaryota; kingdom Metazoa; phylum Chordata; class Mammalia; order Chiroptera; family Vespertilionidae; genus Lasiurus; species Lasiurus borealis. Next base: position 9,690 of record PVJN01056186.1, on the reverse strand, counting down.
TATTATTCAGTCATTTATCCTTTTATTTTAAAAATATTAATATTTAATGCTCTCCTTCCCAGTAAGTCACAAAACTTTATACAAGCATAACTCAGACCATGTGGGTTTGGTTCCAGGTAACAATAATAAAGCAAACATCACAATAAAGCAAGTCAGGGGAATTTTTTGGGTTTTCAGTACATGTAAAAGTTATGTTTATGCTACACTGTAGTCTACTAAGTGTCCAATAACTTGTCTAAAATCAATGTATGTACATTAATAAAAATATTTTATTGCTAAAAATGCTAATAATCATCTGAGCCTTTGGAAAAAAAAATTGTGCCAATAGACTTTGCTCAACACAATGTTGTCATAAACCTTTAATGTGTTTATGTGTTTAATGTGTAAAAATAGCAATATCTGTGAAGTGCAATAAAGTGAAGAGCAATAAAATGAGGTATGCCTGTAAAGCTATCTTAGGTAATAGAAATAGTCAGCCTTGAGTACCGGATTACAGGGTTTAGCAGAAAGGATATTTTTCCCTAACTTCAACAAATCTGAGGATGAATAATCCAGAATAAAGAAGGGTGGAGGTGTGAAGAGATCAGAAATATATTTCTTATTTTTCTTTGTGTTTGTGGCTAGAATACTTAACATGAGATCTATCCTCTTAACCAGAGAACTGTCCTCTTAACCAGAGGTCTACTGGATAACTGAGTCTGTCTCTTTCAAAGAATATTCAGTGAAGCCTCAGCTAATAGCTTCACCTCACATCTTGTTGGTCAGAATCTATGACATAGCCATTCCTAGCAGTAAGGAGAACTGTGTTATGGTTTGGAATGTAAAAAATTGAAACAAAATATTGTTAGTGAGATAGAAAGAGGCCTTTTTAGAATGTCAAAAATTTAGTTTTTCAGTCTCCATGATAAAGAAAAACAAGATAGAAAGGGCAATAAATGGCTTTGTGAACACTATCAACTCATCCACAGTGTCAGGCACAGGAAGCTACTGATCTTCCCTGGGCTGTGTTTGATGCCAGAGGGCATTCTAGTTCTACTGCTTGCTGTGAAACTGTATTCAAGTTTCTTGACCTCTGTCAAGCTTAGTTTATAATACAAACTAGGGGCCTGGTGCATGAATTCGTGCACATTGAAAGAAAAATAATTAGAAGGTGGCTGGCAGGGCAGGACTGGGCGAGAAGGGCCAGACACACTGGAGGTGTCTGTGGAGTGAGTGGGGTTCCTCTGGCAGGTAGAGTCCCTCAGCCTGGCCTATGGAGGTGAGGCTGAAACCAGCTCTCTGACATCCCCTGTGGGGTCCCAGAATGCAAGAGGGCACTCTGCAAAATTGCTGTCATACAGGCTGTGGAATGCAAACACAAGTGTACAGCAAACCAGATTCAGGGCTGACAGTACTCCAGCAACAACATGGCCAAAAGTGGAATTATGCAGCCCTGTGAGGACTCAGGCTCCCTCCTCTCTGGTTTTGGGGTACATCACCTGAGAATCACCATTGCCAGGCTCTCTCTTCTCTGGTTTTGGGGTGCATCACCGGAGAAAAACCGCTGCCATGTCACTTCAGTTTTGCAGCTCCTGCATTGACTATCTCCCCCCTAGTGGTCAGTGCATGTCATAGTGACTGGTGGGATGGTTGTATACTTAGCATATTAGCCTTTTATATATATAGATATAATTATAGTGCTTATTTTAAAGTGCTCTTGTGACCATTTTATACATATGAGTGTTAAGTGCTTAACATAGTGCCTTATACATAGTAAACTGTAATAAATATGAACAATTTTATAAAATAATAATTATTGCTATTATTAAGTATAATACTCATACTTCTCTTGACTAACTGAGTCTTTGTACATGTTGCCTTTTGTTTTTGCTTGTTTGTTCTGTCCTAGGAATACACATCCTGAGCTCTGAATGTATGCTGAGAAGATGCACATGACAGAACACACTGAATTCCAACTCAGATATTGGGAGAAGGTTCCATGACAGCTGGGTCAGATGTGCTGATCCCTGAGTTCCTTGATGCAAAGCTGCTAATAATCTCTTCCCTCAAAACGATGAGGCTGGTGCTAGCCTTAAGCACCGAAAGATGTCATGCCAATTTATAGAAATCTTTATTGTTGAAACTCTTGCATAATGACATCCTTAGTCATGGGAAAATACAAAATAAATTTCAACTATATGATATTGTTTATGTTCATCAGAGATGCTATTTGTCTTTACAAAGTCTGGTTTCAATAAAACTGTATGTAATGGATATTAAATAAACATAAAATTTTACATGTTCATAATATTTGGTTTCTTGTTCTGATTTTGATGAACTACACTTTCAAACACTGTCAGTTCATCCTTATTTACAAACAAAATGTTTGCTTATAGCAGAGTGATATAGTGACTTGCTTTATTTTAAGATAAGTCAACTTTTCTATTCAATGTTTAATGTGAAACTGAATCAAAAGTGTTCTTTTAGGCAACATTTACATTTCTTTCTGTATAACATATATTATACTATTTTAACTTAATTCCATGAGCTACATAAAGCAAAAACATTCTAATTCTCCTTTTAATGTATTTTTTAAGATAAATAATTTATAATGCACTAATAAAACTAAGGAGCTCTTATTAAAACATATTATGTGGCCTACTAAAATTGATATATGGAAATTGACTCTCTTAAAAGTAATTTTGTGAAATTATTTTGTATAAAATGGACTTTCTTATATGAATTTTTGACAACAAATATAAAACAAAAAGAACTTGAAATCTCTCCATCCTTCTGCACATTGAAGAGAAGTAATCAAATACTTTCTAGCTTTATGATATTAGGATTTCTTAGTAAAAAAAACCAGATGAATAGTAACCATTTTAGTTGTGCCTATCAGCATATAGCAACCTATTTAAAATAAAAATCCTTTTCAAAGTGCACTTAATTTTTTCACATCTTTAAAATGACACAGTTTTATTTGTGGATTTATTTTTGAAATGTTTTATTTTGCCATCCAGGAGAGAAATGTCACTGTTGCTTTTTCTGTTTGTTCATTTGAAGCTGAAAATAAGTATTCCTGAGCCCATGATCCTTCACTCTGTAGTCTTTCCTCATAACAAGCACCCTGTAAGCACTCAAATGCATCAAATGAGATAAGAAAAGCTATGAAAGGGCAAATAAATATTGTAAATATTAAGGTTCCTTTAACCTTGAAAGGGTTTATTTTTTTTAAAAAATATATACTTATATTAATTTCAGAGAGGAGGGCAGAGGGAGAGAGAGATAGAAACATCAATGATGAGAGAATCATTGATCAGTGGCCTCCTACATGTCCCCACAGAGGCTGAGCCTGCAATCCAGGCATGTGCCCTGACCGGGAATCGAACTATGACCTCCTCGTTCATAGGTTGACACTCAACCACTGAGCCAGGCAGGCTGGGCAGGGCTTATTTTAAGTGAGTAAGCATGGCATAGCATGACCAACAAAGGTTATCATAGAGATATCTATGTGACCCTCTGCCTTTACAGGGAGGCACCAGGAAGATGTTGGGGAAGGGAAGGCTGATCCTCATTCAGAGGGTTTTAAACAACAGGGCAATGATGTCTTCATACTTAGTGTCTGGTCCTTAGTTTTGAGGTTGGGATGATGGTTGAAAGAAGGGAAAAGAAAGAGAAGAGGGAATTGAAGAATCTAAAAAACAGAGATAAAAAATGGCACAAGTTTATAGGAATTTAAGTGACAAATGCTGATTCCTAGGACCACACTTCAGAGCATCCTAGCACCTACTTGCAAGGGCCAGCAGGATTTTAAAAAACAGTTAGAACTTTGGATTCCATTTTAAAAAATGCTTTTCTGTGTCATTTCTTGGGTTGGGCTACTTTTATGGGTAACTAATCTCACCCATTCCTAGGATTCTTTCCTTTTGACTGGTTCCATTTTTTAGGCAGTGACCTTTCACTGACCTCGGCCCCTAACTCTAGGTCACCTTGTTGTAGCCCTGGTGTAGCGCTGAATAGAGAGCTTACCAAATTGTTGGCACCGGATAAGTGGTACTGAGCACAATCGTCCTCTTTCATGAGCCAGAGGGGGAAGTTGCCTTTCCGAGGGGTTCAGAGAGCTGAGCTGACTTGTGCCTCCTTTTCATTTTGTTGCCTAGTAATTTTCCCTCTAGCCAGATCTGCAAACTGGGTGCCTTACAGGAAGGTGACATGCACCACTGATGCAAAAAGAAAAAAAAAAAAGACAATTGGCATCAACACAACATTCAAGGGTACTTCAAAACCATTTCATTTTATGGTGAAACAGGTCAATTATTTGTCCCAAGTAATTAAAAATTTAATTGCTTAAAGTTAATATCAGATACCTTTACATTCTTATGTTAATTACAATCCTCCTTTTAGTGGAATCATTCTCTGAACATAGAGCTTTGTCAGTTTTTTTAACCAATTCCCTGAATCAGCCTAGGAAAGAATTCCCTTTACCTCAAAATGAAAACAATCTGTATCTCCCAAGTTTTCAAATAGGGAAAAGAATTGCTTGATTAAACCTCAGTCAGAGGTTCTAAATAACCTCTATCCTTGGCCTCTGTGTTGCCACCTCGCCATGGCTCCACCAGCAGGATGGTCACTTCAGAAGTTCTAGATTGTTCTGCTGCTTCTTTTCTAGGAAGAAACCTAATGGGTCCTAATGCTGAGATTAAGGGCTACAGTGAATGGCAAATTCTGACGTGTCACATTGAGATGCAAAACCGCTGTGCCAGCCTATCTCTTTTGAATACATCAATATAGCAATATCAACAATTTCCCAAGCTACCTCTCTATATTCTCATTTACTCTCATTTTCAGGATGTAGCACTAAAGAAAGACAAAAAAAGAAAGGAAAAAAGAAAGATCTCAGTAGCTAATGGGGAACATCAAGCTAATCCCTTACCTTGTCATCCAACTTTCTCAGTATTGGGGAAAATGGTGCTTCAAATTATTTTTCAAATGAGTAGACTAATGTCTTGTTTGGACATTTAATTAGATCTAAGGGGGGGGGAGAGGAGGGGATTGGAAGTTTTAAATACTATTTTGCTATCTAAAATACTCATGAATCTTTCCACCATATTAAGTAATTCTCTATCAAAAATACTTGTGATTCCAAGTGTCCTGGTTGTGGGTTTAAAGAACCTAGCCATCAGTCAACTCTGCCCCATGGAGGGCACGTTTTGTCCTGTGCGTTCTAAAGCAATCAAAGAGACTGCAAATATTCTTCAAAGAATACATCTAGAATGTTACTTTGTTAAGCATCTCCTTGGCATTCATTCTATTTTCCACTTTGAATTGCTGCATTTAGTTTTGTAATGACTTCCTATAGCAAGGAGGTTTTATTAACTCTTTGATCTTCTAGCTTTGGGAAAAAACAAAGACAATATAAATGAGCACTTTGTATACTTCCTTATAGAAGAGACCAGAAGAAAAAAGAAATATGTTTTCATCAAACAGATTGGTCTGTATGGAGACTTTCAGCCCTTCCTGTTATTTCCTCCCTTTAAGAAAAATGCTTTATCAATGTTGTACATGTGTTTGTTTTAATGTTGTCTGTATAACTAGGTCTTTGTTTCTTTTCTCTCATCTCCTAGATGAGGTTAGGGTCAGATATCTCTTTGTGGATTTCCTTTTTAAGATATTCTCCATCCTAGGTTTCCTTTAACCCTAAATATAATTCTTGGGAAATCTGCCATCCTGTTATGGGATGCTGGCAACTGTGCCTGTTTCCAAGTGTTGCTTTGTGTGTGTCTATGTGTGTGGAGAGGGAGAGAGGATCCTTGGCCAGTAGTTAGCTAATACTGCATTGAGAAAAAAAAAGGAGAACATTTTGCATGTAATCCCAATTCTGCTCTTCATTGTAGCTGTGCAAATATTCTGGAGAGAAATCTCAAAATTTAATTATATTGTTCCTAAAGTGCCTCTCACATGGACTGACTGTACTTGTATGTATGTATGTATGTATGTATGTATGTATTTATTATTTATTATTTTTAATTTTCTTCCTTTTTTTGAATTTATTGAGGTGATACTGGTTAACAAAATTATACAACACATCATCTGTACATTGCATTGTGTGTTCACCAAGTCGAGTTTTCTTCCATTACCATTCATCCATAACCTCCTCCACCTTCCCCAGAAATCACCACACTGTGGTCCATGTGCATGAGATCTTCCACCCCGACCATTTTTTTTTTTACTCAATCCCTCCACCCTTCCACCTTCTCTTCCCTATGCCCCCTAGTTTATATTTTGTTACCCTTTGGTTTGCTTTCTTTTACATACTCACCTGATTCTATCTTTTTGGGTCTTGATAATTACTTTGGAATCACACAAACTTTAGGTAAAATATTATAAAATACCAGCATTTCATGATAAAAATTAAATCCAAATATTGGAAATAGTTATTAATCAGAACACACCTTCTATTTTTCCTGTCTTGTAATCAGCAGTTTATTATATCACACACACTTTCTTTAGCATCTTGAAATTTGAAACTCTTATTTGTTGTTAAATCTAAAGCAACCTGAACTAACAGCTAGGTTGAGATTGTAAAATAACAGGTGATCTAGTTGTATGCTGGTAATATTATCAGGTCCTATGGAGTGTCTTATGTCTACAGAAAATAGAAAGCCTTTATTTAAAATTTCAACATGGCTTCATTTCATTTGGACAATGGTTGATAATCACCTTAATTTTCCTCCTTTTCTCATGTCTTTAAAATTGGAAATATTTCTTTATTCTCATTTTAATGAGAAATTAATTATATACTTTAAGAATTCTCATTTGAATAAAAATTTAAGGTTTTTATTATTCCATGAGAAAAAGACAAATAAAATGAAGTATTTCACTTTACAAAATTTTAGTGAAGACATTACTTCTATCCCTGTTTGAAATTAAATTAACATTTAAAAATCATATTGATTTCTCTTTTTATAGAAAGCCGCAAAAAACATCAAGTATGATGACGACAAGACCATGACCATCTAATTAGCACCTATATTCTGTGCTTCTCTCTAACCAGAATGTCCTCTATTAGCTGTCCTGAGGAGTCTCATTTCAAACATTTTTTTCTAGTTTGGTTTATTTGTAATCTGGAATTTATTTGTCCATAGAAATTAACCAGAGAATTTCCTTAATTTAATATTTCCAGCCACAGAATCTAACACCCTTGTGCAGGAAAATCCAAAGGGCTTAATGGAACGACATGCTACAGCTTCTTGTGGCTTGATTAAAGGAAAAAAGAATTTGGGTCTTAAGCTTTTTCATTTTGTTCTCTTCCTAGTGTCATAAATATGTCTACTTTTCTTCCTAATACTGCTACCTTTGCTTCTTCTTACAGTTTACCTCCTTCCTTGGTTTACAATAGACACAGAACTTACTTTTTAAATAATAATAAAATAATACTAATACTAATAAATAGCTAACCTTTATTGCATGCTGCTAAAAATTAGATGTTAGTCCAAATATTCTATAACATCTTATTTAGTCCACACAACAACCCTAGATGTAAAGCATTATTACCCTTAGTTACAGATGAGATAACTGAGGAATTGAGGTGAATAACCTATTTAGAATCATGCAGTTAGTACATGATAGGATAAGAATTTAAACTTAAGCAGTTTGATCTGCATCACATCTCTTGTTAACCATGAGAAGATATTTGAGAATTCCTGAAGTTATTTAATGCTAATGTATTACTTCACTTCTTTAAGCCATTGCTCATAGCTGGGAATAGAATCAAACATCACAGGCACCTCTTAAGCAAGTTGTGAGTGGCTTTGAGACTAAGCTGTTCTCAGTCTCAGAAATTAGAAATCCTTTTCCATTGTACATCCTTACATGCTTGACAGGAAAATGGATATCATTCCCCACTGGGAACTGAACAAGGTCACCTTGGCCCAGGTTGTCAAGAACTAAAACAGTAACGAACACTTGTCTACAGGAAGATGACAATATTGCAATTAAAGATCCCTAACATTTCTTTAAGAAGAAATAAACATAGAAATATGTATAGATTTAATGAACATTTAATAAATATGAGAGGATAATTTGGTTTATTAGTACTATTAAGTAATTTTGTTAAAGAAAGAATGAATGAATGAGTAGAAAGATAAATAATCAGTCTAACAGGTAAGTAATCAATTGATGCCCTCTAGCTAGACAGAAAATCAGTAGTTGCAATTAGAAATAATTTCCATAGCAGCCTGTTGGGGCACAAGTAGGGAGTGGTATCCTATCTAGTAAAAGAGTAATATGCAAATTGACCATACCTCCTCTACACCCACCAGCCATGCCCACCAGCCAATCAGAATGAGTATGCAAATTAACCCAATCAAGATGGCTATCGCCACAGAGAGAGCAGGAGGGAGGCTTGGGTTGCCCTGGGCAATGGAGGAAGCCAAGCTTTCTGCATACCCTGGTGGGCCCAGGCCTCCGCTTAAGGCAACAAAGTTTCAATAGCTATACGAGCAGAAGGATTGGCACATTCCAGGCTACAAAGTTTCAATTATAGAAGATAAATAAATCCCATAAACTACTGCTTCCACTTGGTTCATTGAGGGGCCTGCACACCACCACAGGCCCCTCGCCCAGGCCACCCCACGCCCCAAGGGAATACTCACACTGATATAGGACACCCTTCAGGGAAAACCAGCTGGCCCGCACCTTGCAGCAGGCCTCTATCCTACCTAATAAAAGAGTAATATGCAGATTGACCATCACTCCAACACACAAGATGACTGCCCCATGTGGACACAAGATGGCCACCACAAGATGGCCAACAGGGGAGGGCAGTTGGCAGGTACCAGGCCTGCAAAGGAGGGCAGTTGTGGGTGATCAGGCCAGCAGGTGAGGGCAGTTGGGGATGATCAAGCCTGCAAGGGAGGGCAGTTAGGGGTGACCAGTCCAGCAGGGGAGGGAAGTTGGGGGAAAACAGGCTGGCTGGGGAGCAATTAGGCATCAATCAAGTTGGCAGGGAAATGGTTAGGATGTGATCAGGCTGACAGACAGAAGCAGTTAGGGGCAATCAGGAAGGCAGGCAGGTGAGCAGTTGGGAGCCAGCAGTCCTGGATTGTGAGAGGGATGTCCTTCTGCCTGTTTAGGCCCGATCCTACACAGGCAGTCGGACATCTCTCAAAGGGTCCCAGATTCAGACGGAGCAGGCTGGGCTGAAGGACACTCCCCACATGCAAGAATTTCATGCATCGGGCCTCTAATGGTACTAATAAACCAAATTATCCTCTCATATTTATTTAATGTTCATTAAATCTGTGTATATAATACTGTATGATATTAAAAGGTGTAAGTGCATAGTTATTTGTTTTACAAGTCTTTGGCCATTTAAGTGGTTTTCTATTCTTTTGTGAAGAACATGCTTGTAATTAAATTATTAGATATCTTCCAAATGATTTACCTATCTAATAAAAGAGTAATATGCAAATTAACCTTCACTTCACCATGCCCACAAGCCATGCTCATCAGCCAATCAGGAGCAAGTATGCAAATTAACCCAACCAAGCTGGCTGCAGCCACAGAGCAATCAGGAGGGAGGCTTGGGTTTTTCTTGGTGATGGAGGAAGCCAAGCTTTCCACACACCCTGGTAGGCCCAGGCCTCCACTCAAGGCTACAAAGTTTCAATTATAGAAGATAAATAAATAGCAACAAAAATGGTGGCAGCC
>PVJN01056185.1:0-12849 GCA_004026805.1 Lasiurus borealis | reverse complement strand
ACCTGGTCCTGCCACCTACCCACCCCCGCCTGTGGGCAGTGACCCTGAGCCAGGCCACCTCCTCCCTGTGGGCAGTCACCCTCGGCCAGGCTGCCCCCAGAAGGCAGTGACCCCGGGCCGGGCTGCTTCAGGCCCCAGGCCCGGCTGGCTGTGGTTGGGGGCAGAGGCTGTGAGTCCTGGACAGGCCACGTCTTCCTCCGGTAAAACGTGGGGCGGCCGAAACCGGTGTGGCTCAGTGGATAGAGCGTGGGCCTGCGGACTGAAAGGTCCTGGGTTCGATTCCGGTCAAGGGCATGGACCTCGGTGGCAGGCACAGCCCCAGTAGGAGGCGTGCAGGAGGCGGCTGATCGATGTCTCTCTCTCATCCATGTTTCTTTCTATCCCTCTCCCTTCCTCTCTGCAAAAAATCAATAAAATACATTATAAAAAAAAAAAAAAAAACGTGGGGCGACTCGGAGGGGATTGACCTCGCCCACCGGCCACGCCAGTCGCCCCACCACCGGGTGCGCCTCCAGCAGCGAGCAGGGAGAGCGAAGGGTTTCCCCAAAAGCCCACGAAGCAGCAGCACCCGGTCGGGCGTCTGGCCGGCCTCCTGAGGGCTCAGCCGGCCAGGGTGGGGCGGGGGGGCTGAGGGGTCCCCGTGTCGGGAGGGAAGCCCGGAGCTCCTCTGACTCCCATCCCCTCTCCCCTGCAGGCAAGCTGTCCCTGGAGGAGTTCATCAAAGGTGCCAAGAGCGACCCGTCCATCGTGCGGCTGCTGCAGTGCGACCCCAGCAGCGCCAGCCAGTTCTGAAGCTTCGCCCGCAGAGGCGGATCCTCCTCCAGGTCTCTGCTCCCCGGCCGGGCCAGGTGACCCCGCACTCACCTGTCCCCCCGCAGCCGCCTCCTCCCCGCCCGCAGCTGGCGAGGACTCTGGGCTCTGCGGGGGGCGCAGGCGGCGGTGGCCGGGGGTCAGAGGTGCCGGGAGGGGGCGGGCGGCGAGGAGGGCGGCCTCCTCCGTGCATGGCAGCACCCGCTGGTCCTCTCGGCCACCGCCCCGCGCCCGCCCGCCGTGTGCACGCCGCCCGCCCGTGTTTGATGTGAGTGTCCGTGTCGGCCCCGTATTTAACGCCTCGACCGCCGTTCCCTCGTGGCCGTGCCCCCCGGCCGGGTCTCCCGTGGTGTTCCTGCCCCGCCTGCCCGCGCCCCGGGACCTGCATGCGCGTCCGTCGCGGGGAGGCCCGCCCCTCCCGCCCCCCAGAACGCAGGGTCTGTGCCAGGGGGTCCTGTGGCCGGCCCGGCGTTCCCTGTATTAAAGCAATCCAATAGACAGCCGCCTCCGAGTCTTGTGTGGGTCCCGCCTGCCCCTGGCCCCCACGGGGAGGGGGCTGACCGTGGCCTCTGCTGAGTGACCCGGACGGACCTGGGTGACCTGGGAGCTGGGTCAGGGCCCCACCTGCAGAGGAGCCGCCGCGGGCGTGGGGGCTGCTGCCCCCTGGTGGCGGGGGCCGGGAGGGCCTCCGGGCCAGGATGCCTGCAGGCTGAGGCCTCCAGAGCCTGGTGTTTGGTGCGTGGCCCAGCCCCCCGGGTCTGAGGCGCTGGCACCCGGGACTCAGAGGCCTGGCACAGGCGCCCGGTGAGACTGGACTTCAGATGGACCGCAGGGGACCGTCCAGCTGCCCGTGGCCCCGGGGGCGTCTCGCGTGCGGACATGCTGTGTCTGGCAGTCCCGTGTGTCAGCTGGGGCCTGGCAGACGGTGGAGGGGCTGCTCCCAGGCCCCTCAGGGCACCAGGCCCTCCGGGGGGAGCCCCTCATGCCCAATGACTGCCCCTCCGTCCAGCCCCTGAGCTTGACCCTGCTCCGCCCTCACCCCCGAGACCACAGCCCCAGGAAGGTCACCTGGACTCAGACTCCATCTCAGTGACCCTGTGGCCAGAGGCCCGGACTGTCCCGTCACCACCTGCCCCTCCGCATTCCGGGTCAGGATGGAGAACCCTCCCATTGCCCGGGACAGCAGCGAGGATTCCCAGGGGTGCTCACTGCCTGAGCCCAGAGGCCCCTGACCGCCGCTAATGACCGCCAGGGGCCACACGCTAGCCTCCGGGTCAGGGGGTGGGACCGTGGGGGGGCTGGTCACTGCCAGGCTGGACTCAGCGGGGAGCCAGAGGTGCCCTGCCACCCACTGCCGCCACCCTGGGCTGGGGTGAGGCTGGGGGACAGCAAGGACTGGAGCCTGTCCCCCCAAACCCTGGGTGAGACGGAGAAAGGCACTCAGCCCAGCCTCAGATTTCCTTCGTCAGCGAGTGGCCAGGGCAGCTGAAAACTATTTCCTCCCAGGCCCTCCTGATTGGCTGGCTCGCTTTACTCCAATCACCTGGCCTCTGTAGCCTGCGTCCCATCTGTGAAACACGAGGCTGAACGCCCGGTTGAGCACCGACCTACCCTGTTTCCCCGAAAGTAAGACCTCCCCCGAAAATAAGACCTACTTCCCGTGTTGCCTCTCGCTGTCATAGAAGGCATCCCCCCGAAAATAAGGCCTCCCCGGAAATAGAAGGCCCCCGAAGCGACCGTCAGGCGTCTGACTCCTGATTTAAAGAGACCTCGCCCGGCCCGAACAGCTCCGGCTGCGCTGCGGCCCATCCGTGAGCCGGTTGGTGATAACTCCTGAACGCTCATCTCACCCGGGAGTGCCCCCTCCCACAGCCCCAGGCCCCCGGGCCCCGAGGGACCTCTGTGCTGGGTCGGTTTCCTCTCCGCTGAGCTCTGCACCCGGTGCCTGGCAGCGAGCAGCACCTCTCGGCTCCAGGATTCCCGTCGCTTCAGGCGGACGCTCCGTCACTCGGGCATCTGTTCCCGCTCCGGCGGTGGCCCGGGCTGGGCCGGAGGCTGGGGACGTGGCTGGTTCTGATGGTGGGGCCCGGCAGTGTCACCCTCCACTCTGCCAATGCCCTCCTCCCTCTCGCCCCCCCGCCCGGGCTCCGGCCACTCTCGGAGCACCAGCACTCCGTGGGAAGACCAGGCAGGCACAGTGTGTGTGGCAGGAGCCCACGTTTACACGGAGAGTAGTCAGCCCTGGCCGGCGGGCCCGGTGGTTGGAGCGCTGGTTGGTGGATTGAAGGATTTGGTGCTGGTCAAGGGTGGCAGGCTCGAACCCTACCTCCCCCACCACAGGGCACATGCGGGCGGCAACCCATGGATGTATCTCATTCATATCCATGTTTGTCTCTCCCTTCCTTCCGTTCTCTCAAAATCAATGGCGGAAATATCCTTGGGTGAGTATTGACGACGAAAGAGACCGCAGACCCTGAAAAACCGTCGGCGGCGGCAGGAAACCCGAGGTCTGCAAGCTGCTAACGGAGCGTTTCACTAACCAGGTGTCCCGACCCGCGGGTGAAGTCAACAAGGACCCTAGAGGGGGAGTGGGGATGAAAGGGACAAGAGACACAAGGAATGGAGACAAGACAATGTTCTGATCGGGTCTCCTTTATTCAGGAAGAGTTTGGGGTAGTTATAAGGAGAAGGAGGAATGAGGAAGTTCCAGAGAATGAGGAAGTTCCAGAGGCTAAGCAACCAAATCGAAGTGAAAATTCCTAGCCCTTAAGGGGAAACACCTGGCTTACGGGAGAGAGATAGGGTTTGGGGTAATGGAAACCTAGCCCGGGGTTAGTGCTAACATGGCTGGAGCTACTGCAAAATGCTGTCAAGCACAACAAGTTTCCCACAACCAGAGGGCCCTCCTCCGATCTGAGTCACACTGCACACTTGGCATTTCATCTTTGGCTCTTCTTTTTTTTTTTTTTTTTAACATTTATTTTATTGATTTTTTACAGAGAGGAAGGGAGAGAGAGGAATAGTTAGAAACATCCATGAGAGATATCCATCAGTAGCCTCCTGCATGCACGCCCCCTATAGGGGAGGTGCCCGCCACCAAGATACATGCCCTTGACTGGAATCGAACCTGGGACCTTTCAGCCGGCAGGCCGATGCTGTATCCATCGAGCCACACCGGTTTTGGCGGCTCTTCTTAATTTCAAGTTAGAGCTAGAGTTTACATTCTTTTTCCCATAAAAATGCTCTTGTAGAGCCGAAACCGGTTTGGCTCGGTGGATAGAGTGTCGGCCTGCAGACTGGAAGGTCCCAGGTTCGATTCCAGTCAAGGGCATGTACCTTGGGTTGCAGGCACCTTCCCAGTGGGGGACGTGCAGGAGGCGGCTGATCGATCTCTATCCCACTCCCTTCCACTCTGTAAAAAATCAATAAAATATATTTTTTAAAAAATGCTCTTGCAGAAAACCCAGCCATCGGCTCCGAGGTCAGCAGCTGCTAACTGTTTGGAGCGTTCTCGCAGCTTCCCAGCCCGGTTCCGCCGAAGCTGGGCCGTGTGCACAGGTGTCTGCCACACAACGGGTTACAGGCTTTGACATTCATGGGACACGCCATCTATCTATGGCAAGCGTGGGCAGCAACACGTGTCTCCCTCTCACACCGGCGCCCTCACCTGCGCACCGCAGGCCTGGCAGTGGACAGTGGTCAGAGGACAGGGCCGGCGCAACAGGTATCAGTGGCCGAGCAAACGGATCTGGCCACGGGTCCTGCTGGAGGGGCCCCGAGAGCAGACCAGCTGCCGTTCCACAGCCAGCGGAGGGCTCCCGCCTCCCGGCGCGCAGGGCCCTGCCTCGGTGAGGGCAGGGTTGGCACACCACCCGCCTGCAAATGTTTTCTTTTAAAAAACCTGAGCCGGCAGGGAGGGCCCACACCCACAGAACGGACATGGTACGTGAGCAGGAGCGCTGGCTGCGGGGGCGGAGAGCAACCAGGTGCGGCTTCCTTTACGGACAGGGACTCCCGTCCCAGGGGACAAGGGCCCACCTGCAGCCTTGTGAACCCAGACCCCAGCCAAACCCACGGAGAAGGGTGGAGGCAAGGAACAGGCCAGTGGGGAGGTGAAGAGGTTGCTGTTTCCGCATGGCCGTGGGTGCTGGGTGGTCAGGTCACCTGTGTATGGCCTTGAGTGCTGCATGCTACTGCCTGTGCATGGCCATGAGTGCTGGGTGCAGCCACCTGTGTGTGGCCGTGGGTGCTGGTAGCCACCTGTGCACGGGCCTGCTACTTTTGGGGATGTGGTCAGAGGAAAAGGCAAGGATCTACCACAGGGTGCTGCTGGGTTTACCAAGTGGACTGCCAAATGCTGCACCCCACTCCTGACCTCTAAGCACAGCACCTGCGGTGAGTGCAGTCCAGGGGGGAAGGGAACGCCCTGCTCTGTGGGCACCTCCAGGGACAGGCCTGTCAGTCTCCTGGGGCTTGGGGCACTGCAGTCCCGGCACCTGTGGGCCTTCGGGCGGCTGAGCCACGAGGCAGACTGGTCTGATCCACCCTGTCCCCTCCAGCCGCCTGGGGCTAGACCTCCCTGCCAGGACCCCCGCGAACTCCATGCAGCACTCGTGGACTTGACACAGAAAAGCGTGTCCAAGGAGTTCACCCACTCTCAGTCCCCCGGGAAATGACACACATGGGCTCCCACGTGCAGAGACAGGCAAGGCGGCGGGCGGACGGACACACGAGGACCCCCGTGCCCAATCGCAAGGAACTTTATTGGTAAAACAGATCCCAGCACTCGGCCTCGGCTGGGCTGCCAGCACACAAGCTACAAATGCTTGCCTGGCAGCGGAGGGGCGCTCTGCAGTAGCGTGGTGAGAAGTGAATAAAAATCCATATAAAACAAATATTCAAATAGTTTCCATAGGAACACGTAAGTGTGACCCGTCGCCTAGGCCCTCCACCTTGTTCCATCCGTGCCACCCCTTACAGACGTTTCCAATAGCAATCATTAAGTTAACGGTCCCCCATCCTTAATCAGGCTACAGGAGCGGCGCCTACACGTTCACGCGGGCCGACGCGCAGGCTGCTGGCAGGAGCTCCACGCCGCTCTCCCAGGCGCAGGACACGGGCAGCGCGCCGGCCTCCTCCTCCGCCTCGGGCGGGAAGTCGGGGTTCTGGACCTGCTGCATCCGTTGCCTGAGAGAGAGGGGCGCATTGAGGAACCCAGGCCACCCGCACCGCGCAGCTCCCCTAACTCGGCCATGAGCCCGCTCACTTCCTCGTTACCGTCCCGAGGAAGCACCTCGCTGTTTCTAAAGCCAGCGTTTCGCCAGAACCACCTTTGGGTAACCAGGAAACCACAGGTCACAGGCACTCACTGACATGTTCCCGCCTCACAGAAATATCTTAGCCAGGCTTTTCTAAAATGGTCATGGACCAGGGAAAGTGAAAACCTGGATTCCCACGTATGGAAACAGTTATTGGAGAGATTTTTTCCATCCCTTTGTATTCTCCAAGTTTTCTAGAGCATCTCCCTTCGTAGGAAGAAAATAAAATCATTCCACTTAATCAAGCAACACCATTCCTTTCAATTAGATAAGGGAGGTGCATACATCAAAGACGTCTATTCCTTTTTCCCCCTAAAAAGCATTTACTAAAGCCGGACACCACAACCAGGAAGGGCTCAGGACACGAAGAGCTCAGAGCAGAAGCAGCCGCAGGAGAGGGGCCGGGAGGGGCTGAGAGGCGGGAAGAGGCCTCGGAGCCAGGCCTGCGGGAGCCCTCAGCGATTAAACGCTGCGGGACTGTGGGGGCAGAGCGGGGAGAGAGGGGCGGGGCTCCGGGAGGGAGCGCCCAGTCTCCTATCAGGCCCCCACACACGCACGCACGGCACTCACCACGTGGGCCCCGACATGACGTAGTGGATGGTCGGCCGCTGGAACCCGTTGAAAGTGGAGGCGGCGGCCACGGTGTAGGCGCCCATGTTCTCGAAGAGCATCCAGTCGCCCACGTGCATCTCGGGGAGGCCGCAGCGCTCCACGATGCGGTCCAGGCCGTCACACGTGGGCCCCCAGATGCTGGACGAGTAGAACTTCTCGTCCGGCTTGGGCCTCTGCGTGGAGAGAGGGTCCCGGTTACACTCACCGCGACCCACCGCCTCCCTGCGCGCCCCGTGCCCTGACCCAGGTACCTTCTGCAGAAGGGGCTTCACGTGCGCGTGGTCGTAGAGGATGCAGTTGAAGGAGCCGTACACGCCGTCGTTCACGTAGTACATGAAGGTCTTCTCGCTCGCCTCGTCCTCGTCTGGAAAGCAGAGCAGCCTCAGTGACCGCCTCTGCGCCAGCTCCCCCTCCCGTGGGCGGGGGTCCCCGTCCACCTACCGTCAGAGCCCGTCTGCTCCTTTAAGACCAGCTTTTTGGCGATGATGTTAACTGCGAGCGTGAAGGCTGACGCCACGTAGTACCTGCCCGGCTCCGCTATGAGCGTCACTCCCGAGTCCGCGGGGAAGTACTTGTCCAGGGCTGGGTTGATGACACTGGTGATCTGCGGAGACAGACAGACAGGAGCAGTCAGCCACCGGGACCAGGCGGTGGCGAGCAGTGCTGTGCGGTGATAGGAAACGTGGGCACAGCCTCCGCAGAGGTTATCACCAGGCAACAGCCAAAGCACGCAGTGCCCCCCAAACCAGCCCGCGTACCCACGGGCTCCCCTCCCGATGGCCTCTGTCCTCTGAGATGTAAGGGGGACGGTTTTACCCAACGATAAACAAATGTATCACTATTCACTGAGGGATCGGCGCCCCCAATATTCTTGTCTGGCAAACACATGCCAGCAGGGTAAGCTCCATTCTGCCAACCTCACAGAACTTGAATAACAACATGGATGTTTTATAAACCTCAGCGCCACTTGATGGGGCCTAACGTCCTCGGTGACAAACACTTAGTGTTTTAATGGGAGGAAATACATCTGGAATAACAGACAGCAGGTCCCCCATTCGTGTCGCCCGTTCCAGTGCCGTCCCTGCGCTGGGACACTGAGGAGCAGCCACGGGAACGGAGCCCGCAGGTCTATCAACGAGCCAAGGGCAGAGCCCCTGTTTAGCCACAGCCGCCTCATTAGTCACAGACTGTTCCCGGCCTGAGCGAGCACCTGCCGTGCTAACGGCAGTGATCTCACCGCCACAGCGACAGTTCTTACGCGCTTCCAAGACGCGCTAGAGACTGGCGTGTTTCAGAAAACCAAAGACTGTGAAGTGCAACTTCCAACAGCACAGAGTCGCTCGGACAGGATTTCATGTCGGTATAGCCCCCCAGTTCTCAGCTAAAGCGCGGAGGCCGTGAGGTACCCCCCTGGGGACTTGCTGTAGCAGCTGCCGCACTCCGTGTTGCTATGAGTTACCTCCTCAAACTTCAGCTTGGCATCCTCAGACCCGGGGAAGCCTCCGCCGATGTCCAGCAGGTGCATGTGGAAACCGGCCTCGGCCTAGAGGCAAGGAAAGAGGTCAGACGGCGGGAAGGGGACGGGCCGTGAAGAGCGGAGGAGGCGTCTGCAGGGAGGGCTCCTCCGAGGGCGGATTCTAGAACAGAGACTAGTTCTGCGCCCTGCCCACCGCACCCGAGGGTCTCCAACACTCACCCCCATGTCGAAGACACAGCGGGCATCGGAGATGGCCTGCACAAACGTCTCAGGGTCAGTGCAGCCACTGCCCACGTGGAAGCTGGGGCGATAAAGGAGAAGACGACGCTCTTTACCATCTCACAGCGGGGAACAAACTGCAGTTATCTTAGCCTCTAACCACACACACACACTCACACACACACTCACCTCACACCGATGACGTCGATGTTCAGCTCCCTGGCCCGTTCCAAAAGCAGCCTGCTGGTCTTGAGTGTGGCACCAAACTTCACGCTGAGCCGGCACACTGCCTTGGAGTCATCGGTGGCGATCCGCAGGACCAGCCTGGAGCAGAAGGGCAGGCTCACAGGCAGCCCTGCGCGTGCGGACCAGGCTCCCGGGCTCTGGCCCTGGGGTGGGGTCTAACGCGGCTTTCTGAACCAGGAGGGAGTGCGCCGTTCCCACGCTCCCCTGAGCCAGCGCAGGTGACCCGCTGGAGCACAAGACCCAGCACCGGGCACAGAGCTGGTGCCACAGGCAGACCCCCCCCCTCCCCCGCCTCTCGAGGAGGAACTCACTTTGCCTTCGGGTGTGCCCGCGCAACCTTCATCAGCTCCACTTCGCTGTCGAAGGTCATCATCTGGACCCCGTTGCTGGCGGCGTACTTGATCTGAGACACTTGCTTACAGGGGTTGGCATAGATGATCCTCTCCGGAGGCACCCCGAGACTCTGCACGAGCTGGATCTCAGTCTGAGAAGAAATGTCGGCCATCGAGCAGGAAACACACACGGGAGCTGTCCCATCTCGCCCGACCCCACCTCCTGCCCAGACACACGCAGCCGGCCGCGCTCACCTTGCTGGCACAGTCAAAGCCCGTCCCGATGGCCGCCAGCGTCTTCACTACGGTCCTGCTGTCGTTGCACTTGACTGCATAGAAGGGGGTGACCCTCGGAAGAGCTTTCCGCCACCGCAGGTGCTTCTTCAGGATGTCTCCCAGGTCGGCGACATAGAAGGCGTCCTTGTCGTCCTACAGGAGGGGCACAGAGCTCACTAGCTGTAAACAGTGCCCACCCCGGCCTCCCATCTCTCCGTCTCCCCCAACCGCTCACCACCACGCTGTCACCGTTACTGTGGACGCTCCGCAGCCAACGAAGCTGAATCCCCAACAAGACACCACGCGCCATCGCACCGCCTCACACCCACGGAGCCCCCCGCCCCCCGGGGCCGCTGCCAGCGCGGACTCCACGCGCTTACCGAGGAGGAGACCTCGTTAACTTTCTGGTCCAGGATGTCCTTGGCGGTGAAGCCCTCATCGAGGAAGTGGCAGTCAAACTCCTCGTTCCTCACGGAGTTCATGTTCACGGTTCTGGACGTCCCCAAAGGCTGCCACTGCGGGCGGGAGACATCGCTCGTCAACTTACAGTGAACACTTAGTCATCCCGGACCAGACTGCGCCACCGCCAGGAACACTCACCGGGAAGGAGGAGACGGGCGGGGAAGCACCGCCGGCCGCTCAGGCGCGGCTCTCCAGGAACTCGTCCTCGGAGACGGTCCTCCGCGCACAGCGGGTGCCTGCGACACAGGTGCTGCCCTTAGGACACGTCACGCGGACACACCAGGCCTCACGCCCACCCAGGAGGCAGGCTGCTCTGACACCTCAGGCCCGCTCTGGGTTGGGAACCCTGTTACTCCCAAACCCACAACCTCTACAGCATCCGAGGACACCAGACTCAACATCAACACCAAAATCCCAGAGAGGACTCACATCTCAACAAACACTTCAAACTGTACAGAGTACGCTCAAGTCATGGAAACATCTAGGGCTCACCTGACAGAGTGAGCTCAAGTCTCCTGGGAATTTATGAGCTAATTAGGTTTGCCGGGTGGGCATGACTTTTTAAAAACCTGCATCTTTGAATCCTAACATATCACAGGGCTGCATCTGATCAGGATCAGGAAAATCAGCATTTCTTAGGCGAGGGCTGCCTCTGGGAATCCCCACGGGCACTGCACTGTCTGCAATATTTGCTTAAGTAAGCAGCGTAAGTGGCTTATGGGTAAGCAACAAGCTGGTAACCACGGAGCCACTGTCCTTGAACGACACTTGCCTTAAGGCGACGACTTGTTTAAACCCACTCACTTCCTGCCAGTCAAGCCCGCTCCCCCGGGGCGACTGCTTCAGTGCCTGCGGCTACGGGCGGGGCCGGGCAATGCTGAGGCCACGGCTCGCTCTGGCCCGGGGCACTGGAGACCCAGGGGCTCGGGCCTGCCCTCCACCCACAGCCATGCCTGGCAGGGCTGGTTTCACTCTCGCCCGAAAGTGAGTGTTGGGCGTCGTCCACCCCCATCTCTCCCGGCGGGCAGCGCGAGGCACGGCGGCAGCCAATGCTGCCCGCCGGGGTTAACGAGGGTCTGTTAAACATCTGTGCTCGCCCTGACCGGTGTGGCTCAGCGGATAGAGCGTCGGCCTGCGGACTGAAAGGTCCCGGGTTCGATTCCGGTCAAGGGCACGGACCTTGGTGGCGAGCACATTCCCAATTGGGGGTTGCAGGAGGCAGCCGATGGATGTTTCTAGCTCTCTCTCCCTCTCCCTTCCTCTCTGTAAAAAAAACAATAAAAAAAGTTTAAAAATAAACATATATCTATGCTCAGGCTTCCCCCGCTGCTCTCCTGGCGACGGAGAAGTCTCACCAGGAACTGCCTCCGGGCGCCCCGTGCAGCCGAGTTCGCAGCCAAGTTCCCTGAAAGGACGAGTCCCTGAGCCCCAGGCGGCACCTTCCTTCCTGCCGGGCGGGCCGGGGCGGCCAGTGGGCTCATGTGGCGGAGAGAGGGGCCGACTGGCCCAGAAACGGCCAACCCTGCCCCGGTCAGCCCACGGCCGCCCGCTCTCAGGTTGGGGGTCGAGTCCACGCCTGCTTTGTTCTCCCGCCTTTCCAAGAGGTTCTGCGCCCCAAATGGCACCCACTATGTCGGCTTCTCCCACGCCACCGGCCTCTGCTCAAAGTCTCAGAGTGTGGGTTCCTCCTCTGTCCACCCTGCGCCCCCGACCGGGGCCTGAAGGCTCCTCTCCAACCACCCAGCCAGCGGTTCCCCACCTTCCTAAGGCCGCGAGCCTGGCATACAGTTCCGCATTGACCCCTAACCATAACATTATTTCCGTTGCTACTTCCTAACTGTAATGTTGCTACTGTGGTGAATTGTAATGTAAACACCTGCATTTTCTGATGGCCTTAGGCGACCCCTGCAAAAGGACCGTTTGACCCCCAAAGGGGTCGCGACCCACAGGTTGAGAACCGCTGCACTCAGTCACCCAGGTCCCTTACATGGACCTTCCGGGGCCAGGCCGGCTCTCTCCGCCCCGGCAACCCTCGGGGTTCGGGGTTCTCTCTCTCTCTTTTTTTTAAAAATATATTTTATTGATTTTTCACAGAGAGGAAGGGAGAGGGAGAGAGAGAAACATCGATCAGCTACCTCCTGCACACGCACTACTGGGGATGTGCCCGCAACCAAGGCACATGCCCTTGACCGGAATCGAACCCGGGACCCCTCAGTCCGCAGCCCGACGCTCTACCCACTGAGCCACACCGGCCTCGGCTCGGGGTTCTCATACCGGCTTCCCTGCTCCGTCCAGGGAGCAGACCACGCCGGCCGGCCGCGCCCCCAACAACCCCCTCGAGCAGGAGCAGGAGCAGGAGCCTGACGCACAGCGGCCGCCTCCCCGCCGCCGCCGCCGCCGCCGCAGCTGCACCTGCCGCCGCCCGCCCGCCCGGCCACGTGGGTTGCAAAGAGGAAAACACAGCGGTTCCAGGGCCCGCGGGCCTCCCCGCGGCCTCCGGCTCCGCTCCCCGCGTCCCCCGTCCGCCCGCGGGCCCGGGGGGCGAGGCGGGGCCGTGTCACCGGCGGCGGGGCCCGCGGACGCCCGTCCGCAAGGTCAGGGCCCGGCTCTGCGGCCACGTGTCCCGCGGAGGTTCGGCCGCGGTCTCCGCCGGCCTCCGGTCCCGGTCCGGCCCAGCCCGGTCCGGCGCGCAGGGACACGTGGCCGCCCCGGCCCGCCCGCCCGGCCGCTCGTCCGCCCCCGGGGACCCCCTCTCTCACCTCGGAGCGCGGGCCGCCTCACGCCGACCCCATGGAGCCGCCGCCGCCGAGCGCGCAGGTCCGCCGCGCTCCGCCCCCGTCAGCCGCCCGCCCGGCCTCCCGCCCGGCCGCCCGCCGCCTCGCTCCCTCCCGCGGAGACCGCCGGCCCGAGTGGCGCGGAGCGCTGGCAGCGGGGCGGCGGCGGCGGCGGAGGCGGAGGGCGCTGACAAAGCCCGGCGCGCCGCCGCGCCGCTACTTATAGCGCCGCGCGCGTCGCCATGGAGACGCACCAGCTCAAACCAGCCGCGATCGGTTCCGGCCGGGCGTCCTCCCAGGGAGGGGGCGGGGCGCGGCGGCGG
>PVJN01056184.1:0-12849 GCA_004026805.1 Lasiurus borealis | reverse complement strand
TCTAGAAGAGGAAGAAGAAAGAGGTAAAAGCCAAAAAATTATGAACAAATACATATCTATCAACAAGTGAATCTAAAAATTAAGTGAACTAAAAATTTGATCAACAGAATAAACTGGTGAATATAATAGAATCAGGAGCACAGAAAGGGAGTGGACTGTTAATTCTTAGGGGGAAAGGGGTGAAGGGTGTACAGGGAGATACTGGAAAAAATCATACACCTATGGATGAGATCAATGGGAGGGAGCTAAGGGCAGAGGGAGGGTGGGAGAAGGGTGGAGGGGTGCTATGGAAGGGAAAAAAGAGAAACAAATGTAATAATCTGAATAATAAAGATTTAATTAAAAAAATATGCAAAGTGTCCCCTCAGGAGTTCCACCAGGAGAATGGGAATTTGATCACTTGCTATGACAAGCACTGACCACTAGGGGGTGGTGTGGAACATGGCGGGTGACCAGTGGTGGTAGCAGCCCATGGGTGGTGAGGGAAAGGTAGGTGGGGAGGTGGGAAACCTGAGTGGCCCTGATCACTAGCCAGGGCTAGGGACCCTACTTGTGTATGAATTTTGTGCACCAGGCCTCTAGTTTTCTAATAAAAAAAACATTTACTAACTGTTTCAGGTCTATTTTCTTCTTTCCTGTAATAAAAGGTCAAAATTAGGCAAACTCAGATTAATATTTTAGTATCCTGTTATTTAAAAATACCTAGGTATTTAATAATTTATACTATTTAAATCAGCAGAATTCAAAAGTTTTAAGTTGCCATGGACTTTACTATTTTTTTGCTTCACAATGTGGCTCCTGTCCAAGGGCACTTCTGTAGCTCAGGCCTTTCTAGGAGAAAAAATGAGGGTTTAGGAGGATTATTTTCCTCAGCCTGGCCTGCGCCTTCTCACAGTCTGGGAGCCCTCATGAGATATCCCTGGAGAGCAGGCCTACGCTGGAAGTCAGACATCGTTAGCATTATTTGCTGCTCTTTAGTACTGCCTTGGAAACGGGAGAGGCTCCTGCCACTGCTCACCAGCCATGAACTCAGCTTCTGGCTCAGCAACGTTCCCCCTGTGGGAGCGCACTGACCACCAGGGGGCAGCACCTGTGTTGAGTGTCTGCCCCCTGGTGGTCAGTGCACATCAGGGTGGTTGGTCATTCCGCCGTTCAACAATTTGCATATTAGCCTTTCAAATCAACCAAACAGTGGAACAACCAACCAACCAGTTGCTATGATGTGTGCTGACTACCAAGGGTGTGTGTGAAACAAGGTAGGTGTTGGCCATGGCAGGATGGTGGAGAAGGTGAGCCAGAGCACCAGACCAAGGCTGGGTACCAGTTGCTACCATTGGGGTGAACCTCTGGTTATTTACTAAAAATTCTTTGCTCCCACGTGCCACAGTCCTGTCCCACTTGCACCCATTGCTGGTCCTGGAGCTGCCACTCACACCCACTTCGAGCACCCAGCGCTGGTCCCAATCTCTCAGTGCCATCAGCAGGTACAAGTGTCTGCTGGCCCTGATTGCCCCCAGGGCTTCTCCACTTCCCCCTGCTCATGAGGGGTTATTGGGGCAGCAGCTGCTTGCAGCTGTTGATGGTGCCAGCCCCTCTGGCACTCTCTGCTGGCACCGGCCACAATCACTCCATGTCCTCAATGGATGCGAGCAGGGCAGGCACCATCAGTGTGTGGGAGCAATGACAGCAGTAGTGGGGATGCTGGAAGACAGGGGTCTGGGGTCTGTGGTGGGAGGAGTCGAGCAGGGGCATGGAGGATGGGCTGAGGCCTACCCCTGTGTCTTCCACAGCCTCTGGCCCATAGTTCCTTTCAAGGTGCACAATTTCATGCACTGGGCCCCTAGTATATGATAATTTTATTTCTGAGTATAATGTAACAATATGAAATCTCATATATAGATAGAGATCTTATCCTAGTAACACATTAAGTGCCATGTCAGTCACCAGTGACTGACATTATACTTTCCGTCTGGACCTCATTAGTCACTGGTGCAGCTAGCATATTGGTGAAATTGTATATCGTAGGCTAAATGGAAAGGAAGAGAAAACAGGCTTGATGCTTAATATGTTAAAAACAGAAATAAATACAACCCCTAAAGTAAATAGATGAATACCCACAAAAGGAGGGCCTGGGCCATTAGCCTAGAATCTTATCCCACACTAACCCAGAACAGTAAAGGACCTTGGGTTCTGAGTGGCACAAAGCCCAAACAGCAGAGATAAAGGTTTCCCTGTGTTCACAGAATGGACAATAGTAAACTGAGTCCCCAAAAGATAAGAAAGCAAGCACAGAACATCCTTAACCAAAGTTATATTACAGACACAAAAATCTGTTACTAGATAAGCATTTTGAGCAGCTGATGCCTTGAGAAGGAGAGTAGGGAGGGTGACAGCAGTTGCTGGAAAGTTCCTGCAATCCCTGCCATGGGTTCAGCCTGCCACAAGCAGAGTGAGATATGCCTCATCTTTAAACAAATTTAGCCAAACAACAAAGAGACACAAAACAACAATCAAAAGACTCTCTTATATACAACTAGAGGCCCCGTGCATGAAATTCGTACATGGGTAGGGTCCGTAGGCCTGGGCAGCGATCAGGACCCAGTGGGGCCTTCCAGCTGCTGGCCAGGGCTTTCCTTCATTCTGCACCCCTCCCTGATGGTCAACACATGTCATAGCAAGCAATTACCCAAGGGTACAATTTGCATATTAGGCTTTTATATATAAAGAATAGAGGCCTGGTGCACAAAATTTATGCACAAGGGTGTATGTCCCTCAGCCCAGCCTGTAACCTCTCCATTCTGGAACTGCTGGCTCCTTACTACTCACTTGCCTGTCTGCCTGATTGTCCCTACTTGCTTCTGCCTGCCAGCCTGATCACCCCCTAACCACTCCCCTGCTATTCTGATCAACACCTAACTGCTCCCCTGCTGACCCAGCCACCCCTAATTGCCCTCCCCTGTCAGCCTGGTAATCCCAACTGCCCTCCCCTGCAGGCCTGGTCCCACCAAAATTGCTCTCCCCTGCCAGCCTGGTTGCACACCAACTGCTCTCCCCTACAGGCCTGGTCACCCCTAACTGCCTTCCTCTGTAGGCCTGGTACCCCCAAATTGCTTTCCCCTGAAGGTCTAGTGCCCCCCCAATTACCCTCCCTTGCAGGCCTGGTCCCCCTAACTGCCCTCCCCTACAGATCTGGTCATCCCTAATTGCCCTCTTCTGTAGGCCTGGTCCCCCACCCCCAACTACCTTCCCCTGCTGGCCATCTTGTGGCAGCAATCTTGTGTCCACATGGATGCAACCATCTTTGACTACATGGGGCAGCCATTTTGTGTGTTGGAGTGATGGTCAATTTGCATATTACCTCTTTATTATATAGGCTACTTACAGGCACACAAAACCCATAGACAAGAGTTTCCCATCATACTTTCCCAAATACTAATCTCCACTTGTCCCAGTTAAGAGAATATTTAGGAGTAAGGCCAAGTAGTATTGCAGTAAAACACCCTTTTCCTTTTTTTTTTTTCCATTGGTGGATAAGGGTAATTAGCTCAATATCCCCAAATCCATCCCAATGGAGTATCTTTTGGGATTGAGCCACCAGCACTAATACTTGAACAATTTAAGCATGATAACAGGCAAAGTTACACCAGGCAAAAACCACCCTAACATACAATATTTACAAGTGTGCACAACATACAGACATCCTGCACAGCCAGACCTTACCCTGTGATCCCTGGGGAGGCCAATTGGCCCCTGCAGTGCCAGCAGCTGTAGCTAGGCTTACCAGGAAGAAGCCATTCGGGTGCAGGCAGGCTCCTCACAGAGGCGTCCAGCACCTGAGCATGGGGATTTCCCCTGTGCGGAAGCACTGGTGTCCCAGGGGAGGGTAGCAAGGAGAGTTAGAGCAAGCTAGGACACCCCGTATTCTCACCCAATCTCCATCCCCATCACCCCCGCTCCAAGGTAACCGGCAAGAGGTGGCAGCCTGCCACTGACACCTGCCATGTTCTGCACCACCCCCCTGGTGGTCAGTGCACGTCATAGCGAGCAGTCGAACTCTCAGTCTCCCAGTTGAACTCCAGATCAAATGAACTCCAGAGGGAACAATTTGCACATTAGGCTTTTATTATATAGGATAACAGTCTACACGCTTCATTATTTTACTTAGAAACTTCCTCAGCTAGTTATCTAAGTTCATCACTTGCAAATTCTGCTTTCCATATAAACATAGGACACAATTCAACTGGGATATTGACATTGTTACCCCCAAGACTCAGAATCACAATATTCACAAGGACTGTCTTTCCTGCAATTTCCAGTAATATGTCATTTTCTCCTGCGCCCTCAGTAGAAATGCCTTTAACATCCATACTCACTATTCATTCTATTCACGGTAAGAAATGCGTTTTCTGAGATACCAGAAACTTTCTCTACCATGCTCCTGTGTGTTCTCACCAGAATTGCCTCTAAAGTCCATATTTCTATTAATAGTCTCTTCAAGGAAGTCTAGGTTTTCTCTCATGCATTTCAAAATTCGCCCTGCCTCTCCCCATTACATAATTCCAAAGCCACGTCCACAGTTTTAATCATAGCAGCACTCCACTTTCCAAAACCTAAATCTGTATTAATTTTCTAGGGCTTCTGTAACAAATGACCCCAACTCAGTAGCTCGGAACAGATAAATTTATTCTCTTGTAGATCTGGAGGTCAGACGTCCAGGTCAAGGTGTCTGAATGGTTGTGCTCCAGGTTTGGTGGCTCTAGACATCCCTTGGCTTGCAGCTACATCACTGATTTCTATCTCAATCCTACATAGCTTCCTCCTCTTTCTTTATGTGTCTCTCCTCTTTGTTTCCTAGAAGGAAACTAGTCATTGGATAATCCAGGATAATTTCATTTTGGGATCGTTATGCAGATAAGGTCACATTTATGGGTTCTGGGAGCCAGCACACAGAGATGTCTTTTTAGGGGCCACCATTCAACCCACCACAGCCTCCTTCCCTTCCTGACCCAACCACTCTATTCTCCCTCCTGTTTTTCTTGAGAATGCTTTAATAAATCACTTTCACACAAATTATTATCTCATGATTTGCTTCTGGGAATTAAACCCAATAGAGTTTATATCTGGAGTCTATATTTTATGCCATTCATCTGTTAAACTACAATATGGCTTTTAAATATTAAATTACTTATTTTGAGTCATATGTAAATTCATATGGACTTGTAAGAAATAATATAGAAATATCTCATATGCTTTTTGCTTAGTTTTCCCTAATGATAAAACTGTAAAACTGTAGTACAATATTACAACTGAGATATTGACATTGATATCCCCAAGACCCCCATGTCCTTCCCACCAAAAGCCCTTACTAGACTTTTGTAGCTACATCCATTTCCCTTCTTCCTCTCAGACCCCAGCCCCCGATGCCCACTAATCCCCATTTCTAGAGCTTTGCATTTTCAGAATCTATATATATATAAGCCTAAGCAACCATCCAACCATCGGACCAGTAGCTATGATGCACAGTGACTACCAGTGGCAGGTACTAAATTCAGGAGCTTCCAAGCTGCGGTGACTTGGCAGCTGTGGGTCTCTGGTGACAGAACCAGAACTAGAGAGGAGGGAGCTAAATTCCAGGGTGCATCACCCAAGAATCACCCTCTCTCAATCTGGGACCCCTTGGGGGATGTCAGAAAGCCAGTTTCAAGTTTTGGCCCAATACCTGCATGCCAGGCCAAGGGACTCCACCTGCCAGAGGGACCCCGCTCACTTCACAGATGCTCTTCAGGCCACAGTGCTACCCCAGGTGTAGCTGGCTGGAGAGGGACATGGGAATTTGGCTCCAAGGTGTATCCAGCCCTACCACCAGTCCCACCACAACACCAGCCACTTTCTAATTAATTTCCTTTCAATGTGCATGAATTCCTGCACTGGGGCACTAGTGTTATATAAATGGAATCAGACAATAAGAGACCCTGCAGGCATTGGCTTTTTAAATTCCACATAATTCATAAGTCATGTCAAAGAGCTATGGGCCCAAAGCCAGGAACTCTCAACACTGTGACCTAATACTTATGTTCTCCATAAAACATAACAGACACTCAACAGTGCTGTTTTCCTGAGGAGAGGAGATATGCAATAAAAGTAATAGACAAATAAAAATAATTCAGCATATTTCCCAAGTAATTTGGACGTTTCATGTATCAGTAGTTATTTTCCTTTTCATTTCCGAGGTGTATTTCATGCCATGGATGTGTGACAGCTTCTTAGACCACTCCCATGTTGAAGGGCACTTAAGTGGTTTCTAGTTTGAGGCTATTGGGAATAAAGCTGCAAGGAACATTTGTGTAGTTTTTGGTGTAAATATCAACTTTCATATCTGTGGGATACATTACTAGGACTGCAACTGATGGGTCATATGGTAATTTTATGTTTAGTTTCACAAGAAACTGCCAAACTATGCTTCATAGTGGCTGTGACCATTTTGCACCCTCACAAACAACATAGGAGCGACCCAGTTCCCCTGCATCTGTGGTGCTATCACAGTTTCTCACTGCTCATTCTGGCCTTGTGCATCACGGTTTTTATTTGAATTACCAAATAGATAGCCAAGGTCTCTCTATCACTTCCAGTGAAATGTCTGTTCATGTCACTTGCTCCTTTATTAATTGGATTGCTTGTTATTTACTGTTTAGTTTTGAGAGTTCTTTGTGTATTCTCAATACTATTCCATATTGTTTAAATACATTGTGGCTCTGCCCTGGCCATTTGCTCAGTGGTTGGAACATTGGCCCATGGACTGAAGTATCCAGGATTTAATTCTGGTATCTTGGTTGCAGGCTCGATCCCTGGCACCGGTCGGGGCATCTGCAGGAGGTGACCTATTGCTGTGTCTCTCTCACATCCATGTTTCTCTCTCTGTCTCTCCCCTTCTCCCCTCCCTTACACTCTTTCTAAAACTCAATGAGAAAATACATCCATACATACATACATATATACATACACAACTAGTTTGTTCTTGGTGAATATGGCAATTCATTTGGCTCACCGGACACATATTCAACCACTACCCCTCCTGTCTTACTCTACTATAAAGGTGGAAGACTTAAATGGTTGATTTTCCTAGTCATGTTCTAGAGGTGGTGATAGGTAAGGTTCAGTGAGAGAAGTGAGTTATTTCTACTTTTTGAGCATAATGAGCAATGCTATGATGACGGTGTGTGTGCCAGTCTTTGTGTGGACATCTGTTTTATTTCTCCTTGGATACCTACCTAGGAGTGCAAGTGCTGAGTCATGAGGTTAACTCTATGCTTAGTATTTTGAGGAACTGCCAAACTATGTTCCAAAACTGTGGCATCATCTTACATCCCTACAAGGAATGTATGTTGGTTCCTATTTCTCCACATCCTCACAAACATTTGTTACCATTTCTCTTTTTGGTTATAAGTATTCAATGTGGGTATAAAATGGCATCTCATAGTGAGTTTGAAATAATGGGTCCAAAGCTGTCTGTCACCACTTGAGCCAAATTAAGCAGAGGCAGGGTTGAATCAACATGAGTGTTTATTCCAATAATGCCAGCAGTGTGGGAGAGCAGGTAGTCACCCTGGAAACTCTGCTCTGACCCCCTCGCCAGTTGGCTGGATATATGCACCCGAGGGAGAAGACAGCTCCGTGCAGCTGTGAGCTGCAAATGTAACAGGGAAAGGGGAGAGGAGGGTCTGCCATCCAGCCTTCAGGAGCTCAAGTCCAATAACAAGGTGGCTAATCTATGTCACACACAGCTCAGCCTGTTCCCAGGAGTGGAGAATGGTCAGTGTTCCTGAGGCAAACTCCAGGAGGAGGTCAGGGTCCCGGCACAGCTATCAAATCAAACATGTCCTTGGTCTGCTCTCAGAATGTATTTCTTTTCTGAGTCATGGACCCACCGAGGCATCTTATCTTTCTACTGCCTTGTTCCTCCTTCAGAGTCCTAGGGTCTCTAAGGAAACATCTCATCCATAGTTAATGAGGTGAGGCATCATTAGACATCATCAGACCAGACCCTTCTCTCAGCTCCACACTTGTTCATGCAACAGTACTGGCATCTTAGTGCAGCCTTATAGATGTAACCAACTTCACCATCACAACACCTAGTCTCTCAGCATCATTTCAGGTGATGTGTGCTGGAGAAAAAATTAAGAAGGGACAGGGGATATGCATGGTGCAAGGGTGGACTGTTGTTAGGTGTGTGCTTCAGGAGCATCTTCCTTCGTGATACAGGGCTAATGTATAGACTTTTCTGGAACCACCTGGTACTTGTCCATATGTCACCAGGACATTCCAGGGAATTGGCACCCTGTGGGGCCACCCACTGCTGTTTCCAACTTAAAAAATAAAAAAAAACCCAAAATTGAAGAAAGTTCTATAACTACACATGTTGTAAGTTCAAAGTAGATATAATCCTATCTAATAAAAGAGTAATATGCAAATTTACCATATCTCTGCTACACCCAAGCCATGCCCACCAGCCATGCCCACCAGCCAATCAGAGCAAGTATTCAAATGAACCCAACCAAGATGGCTATGGCCACAGAGAAGCAGGAGGGAGGCTTGGGTTGCCCCGGCGATGGAGGAAGCCAAGCTTTCTGCACACCCTGACCTCCGCTCAAGGCAACAAAGTTTCAATGGCTGTTGCCAAGGAGCCAGCAGAAGGCTTGGCTCTGCTCCAGGCTACAGAGTTTCAATTGTAGAAGATAAATAAATCCCAGATACCAGGGCCTCTGCTTTGGTTGCCTGGGGGCGTGGCCAGCCTGCAAATCACCATAGGCCCCTCACCCAGACCACTCCATGCCACAAGGGAACACCCATCCTGATCCAGGATACCTTTCAGGGCAAACCAGTTGACCCCCACCCATGCACCAGGCTTCTATCCTATCTAATAAAAGAGTAATATGCAGATTGACCATCAGTCCAACATATAAGCTGGCTGCCCCCATGTGGACACAAGATGGCCACCATAAGAAGGCCAGGAGGGAGGGCAGTTGGCAGTAACCAGGCCTACAAGGGAGGGCAGTTGGGAGTGACCAGGCCAGCAGAGAAGGGAACTTGGGGGGTGACTGGGCTTGCAGGAAAGAGCAGTTGTGGGGGACTCAGGCCTGCAGGGGAAGGCAGTGAGGGGTGACCAGGCCCACAGGGAAGGGCAATTAGGTGCATACAGGCTGGCAGGGGAGCAGTTAAGCATCAATCAGGCTGTCAGGGGAGTGGTTAGGGAGTGATCAGGCTGTTAGGCAGAAGCAGTTAGGGGCAATCAGGAAGGCAGTCAGGTGAGCTTAGCAGTTCTGGGAGCCAGCAGTTCTGGATTGTGAGAGGACAGTTGGACATCCCTCAAGGGGTCCCAGATTGGAGAGGGAGGCTGGGATGATGAATACCCCTCTCCCCATGCACAAATTTCATACACTGGGCTTCTAGTACAATAATAACAACATAAATAATATAATTAAAATTGAGAAAATAATTTAAATAGACATTTATTCAAAGAAAATATACAAATGGCCAACAAACACATGAAAAGATGCTCAATATCATAGGTCATTAGGAAAATGCAAACCAAAACAACAGTGGGACAGTTGTACTCAGAAAGAAGGTGTGTATTGAAACACACCTGAGGAGATCGCCTGAGGTATGGAAGAGGACAAGGCTGGTAGGAATGTTAATTACTGATAATTCTAGATGTGGAATTCATTTCATTCATTCATTTATTCATCCACATATATTTATTGAGCCCTTTCTTAGGGACAACAGATATAGAAATGTTCAATAATTCACTTTTTAGTTACGATTAGTCTGTTATTCAACCTTATAAATGAGGGAAGAGGCCATACAGGTATCTAAACATGTGGTTTAATGTCATGAAGAAAGAAAAGTGCTTTTAGAGATAAAGGATTACAGAGAGTATCCAGTGAAGGCCTCTCTGAAGAGATATTGTCATAAAGGGATCTCTCAGAAAATGAAACAAAAAAGCAAAGATATACAAAATAGGGACAAAGGTACAGAGATAAGAGAATCAGTTTAGGAATTGCAAGAGTCAAATGCTTAAGTTCCAGGAAGAGAGCACATAGGAAAAAGTGGGAGAAAGCGACTTAAGACGTCTATTTACATAAAAGCCCAAGTGACCAAACAACAGTGATCAGTCACTATGATGCACACTGATCACCAGGGACAGATGCTCAATGCAGGAGCTGCCCCCTGGTGGTCAGTGTGCTCCCCCAGCAGGAGTGCCCTCCCCTGCAGTCATCTTGTGTGTTGGATGAAGGCAGCCACTCACTCCCTCAGTAGTCCTGCAGGCCAAATTTCGGGAGAACAGGCCGGGCACCAACAGACCAGTGCTGCTGGCACAATCCCAACAGCGCTGCTGGCTTGTGGAAGTCAGCCTCAGGCACCGCAGCTACTTCCCCTCTCTAGATGCTCTGCTAGGATGAAACAACATAAAAGTGGCCACCAGTTGGCTCCCGACAAAAGACTTGAGTGAGAGTGGGATAGATCTGGATCACAAGCCAGCAAGGCATTCCATGGCCCATCTGGAAAACCAATGGAATCCGGCTTTCCCCTCCCCTCCCTTACCTTGGGACCCCACCCATGCACAAATTTATGCACTAGGCTTCTATTAATGTGAGAAAATTCCCAGGACACGAGTTTTCAGATTCAGGGCTCTTGTGGTGTCCACACAGTGGTTATAGGAAGTCCCACTTCTAGTTATACCCTTATGCAGTAAAAGGAAAATGAGGGCAGACAGCGTACAAAGGAACCAGGTGTAAGTATGATTCATACTTCTCATTGGCACTATTGGAAGCCAGGGCAATGCATTCAAACTCCCGAAGGAGATGATTTCCAACAAAGGAGTCTAATCAATAATAAAAATAGTATGAAGACAAACAGTGTATATCAGTAAGGATAGGTTAGGTGATGCTGCAGCAACAACCACTCCCCAAATTTTTGTGCTTCATAGCAATAAAAATCGATTTCTTGATCACCACTTTGTAAACCTGGGAGATTCTGCAACTTGTCTCCCCTTCTCATAACCAGGCCAACATAACAGTCACCTACCATTGCCTTAGTGCCACATGCATATTGGCAATGACATGCTCTGGCATGATGGTGACATGCCACTTCCACGCGTGTGGTCAGGAGGTGGGATCTTACCCTAGGCCTGGAAAACAGAGCCAGAAATATTTGGTGAATAGCACTGATGGCTAACACACATGTGCTTGAATACTCATCTATCATGATATCCTTTCTCAAGAAACTTCTGGGAGATAAACTGTTCCCAAACAAGAAAGAGATGGCATGAGACACTCACACAGAAAAGAGGGCAGGGTCAGAGGATGACAGCTCTGACAGGCCTGAAGTGACCAGGCCTGGGATGAAGGATTGGAGAGTAGAAGGGATGGACCTAGGGGTCTAACACAAAGCAGATTAAATTTGGGGCAGAGAGGAATCAATATGTGGCTTAAAATGACCTAAAAATGAAAACACTCTGAATGAACTTAGCCAAAAAATGGATTAAGATGATACTGAGAAATGGGAGTTGGTGAAATGTGTGAGGGATAATTTAAGTCACCCAAATCTTTATTTACTCTAGTAACTAGTAAAATGAAAACATAAATAAAATAAAGATTGGGCCAGGAGTAATGTTTATTCTTTAAACCTTGTGCTTTTATTTGAATTCTTAAGCTATAATTCATACATCTTGGAGAAAAATAAAAATTAAACCAAAATTACATCTTCCATTGTCCTTAATAACATTTTCCCTAACATGTTTAGCATTATGTGTAGGTTACTGTTGTTAATGATTTATGGGATGTGGGAGAATTTCTGTTTTAATCTAAAACCAAGTATATTTGTTGACATAATAAAATTAACTCTGAAAATTCCTTAATTCTCCCATAACTCCCCAAACATATCTAACAGTAATTGTATATATAGTACATCTTTGAATCCCTTTTTGAAACTCTCCCTTAGATAATAGTTAAGCCTCTCAATTAATTATTATTTTTTTACCATAGGGATTGAAAGTTGAGTTATTTAGAGTACTCAGTTTGTAGCCTATTTCTCCATCCACCCATTTATTTCCCCTTTTGCCCAAGGTCCCCTTGCCCATTCTCAGTCCATGTCTATCTACACATCCATTCTAATGCTAAGGGTACTTGTAGCCCTGCAAAACACTCAATGATGCTCAACATGCGAGTCATTCGTGAGGAATGTAAACAGTGAGGCTTGGATCATCCTGACAGCTCGTCCTATGGCTAACAAAGCTGTGGAGGACTGTTTCTCCGGGATCTTTGCTCCTCTACCCGAGTGTGAACGTCCTTCTAAGACCAATGTCAAGGTTATTTTTGAGACCAGCACTCCTCAAGACCTACAACAGCAGCCGCTGGAAACTAGTTGTGCATGGCTCCATGTTCATGTGTAGGCCAAGAGAGAGATTGGTTTCTTGAAACCCTCAGAGCTTTGCTCCAACCTCCTGAGCCCAAATTGGCGCGGCCCTGCCCTCCTGTTCAGCCAGGCACCTGACAGGATATAAGGCGTGGACTTGGGAGTCAACCGCAGCCCTGGAGCACATGGCCAGTCTCGCGCTTTGCCTCATTCTCCTCCAGTCAGTGGGCACCGGTACCGCCATCCTCACGTGGAGTCCCAGGTGCAGTTGGCTTCAGTTTCCTGCACAGTAAAGTGCACCCAGCTTCCCCAGAACCTGGAGGGCTCTGTTGTTTGTGTTTGACCAGTGATGCCCTGTGGTTTCCAAAGGGAGGCCTTTGCAACCTGACCACGCCTCCAGGGACTCTCTTTTCTTTCCCCTCCCTCCCTCCCTCCCTC
>PVJN01056183.1:0-12851 GCA_004026805.1 Lasiurus borealis | reverse complement strand
CTCAGTTTTTTTACACGATTTCACTAGTGCAAGAGCATCGTTTACCTGAAAGATCCTAAGTCATAACTAAAGAGCACTCATACAAAATTATTTCCTTTAGAAAGTGCCACATACTCTATCGTTAAAAAAACAAAGGACAACACATACACTAGTGAAAGACCGTTTGTCTCCATCTCTTATCAATGAGGAAGGGCCAGAGCGACTCTCTGATTCCAATTCGAAACGGCGTTCGCTGGCCAATGCCCAAGGTCTCCAATTTGGAGCAGTCAAGCTGAGAATTTTTTGGACGTTGGGCTCCTACGACAGGACTGTCAGTTATCTTGAGAGAAAAAGAAAAAGAAAACATGAAAAATACATGAAAGGCTTTATAATCTCTACTTCATTTAGCCTTCAGTACAAATCTTATTTGATCCCTGAAAAAATATTTTTAAAAAGCTGCTACAATCAAGACAATACATTTCCTATAAATGTCACCAAAAACGATTGGATCCTTTATACATAGTAATTTAGAGAAATTAACAATATAAATTGCCACATAAAAGTGGCACTGTGATTGATATCGGAAAATGGAAGTTACCAATACTTCCAAAACAATAAGGAAATGTTATCAATAATATAGTGTTAGTTCTGGAATTTCAAAAATCGAGGCTTTAAGTACCATATACTTACTGGTCGTAAGTGACTGCTGGGGAGGTTGAAGGCGTCTGCAATTGCACATGCCATTTCATACTTTGTCATCTGTTCATTTCCAGACCAGTGAAAAGTTCCCTTAATTGATGGATCCTGACAAGGACACAAAATTCAAAATAGTTTTAACTTTCTGAGTTGAGTTGAATGGTAGGTTTGACAAGAAAGGTAATCAAAAGGCCCAGGAATTAAAATGCTTCTCTCCTCTCTGAAATGTTCTCCACAAGATATCTAAAATCAAGTATATTCCCAACTAACATGAAAAACAATTTCTAGAATTTAACCTTGAGAATTTTTTTAAGTAAAAATATCAATAACTATTTTATTTAGCGGGAATCCTAAAAATGATTACAGATTTTTATGGAAACATAGTCCAATATAATGAGTATTTCTAATTATTCTAAGCTAAAGACAATTCTTTTTTAAAAAACAAAATATTTTTATTGATTTTCCACAGAGAGGAAGAGAAAGGGGATAGAAAGCCAGAAACATCAATGAGAGAGACATCGATCAGCCGCTTCTGCATGCCCCCTACTGGGGATATGCCCACAACCAATGTACATACCCTTGACCGGAATCGAACCTGGGACCCTTCAGTCCCCAGGCCTACTACGCTCTATCCACTGAGCCAAACCGGTTTCGGCCTAAAGACAATTCTTAATAGAACCATTTTTCATGAGCTAATTAGTTATAATGTTATCAAATACTGTCAGAGTACATGTTTAAGATATATATAAAATTTTATGTGTTGCCCTGACTGGTCCGGCTCAGTGGATAGAACGTCGGCCTGCAGACTGAAGGGTCCCAGGTTCGATTCGGGCCAAGGGCATGTACCTCGGTTGCGGGCACATCCCCAGTAGGAGGTGTGCAGGAGGCAGCTAATCAATGTCTTTCTCTCATGGATGTTTCTAGCTCTCTATCTCTCTCCCTTCCTCTCTGTAAAAAATCAATAAAATATATATATATTTAAAAAAAATTATGTGTTAAAAATGTATAGTCATATTATTAGTAATACTCTAAAATACATTAATCTCCAATCTCTTTATGAATACCCTATGTAGCTCCAAGATTTTTAAATATTTAACTGCTGAAGTAGCTGAAATTGTGAATTCCTATGTAGAATCTTCTTCAACATTACACAGTGCTTAGTCAAAATTCTTAAAAGACATTAGATTACTTTGTTTCCCAAAGAATAAATACAAGTTTTCAAGTCATCTTGCAATAAAAGAATAACAGATGGGATCTGTAGTATTTGAGAAATGTAAACACAAGGGTATGTTTTTATAATTCATAAATATAGCCTACTATCTATCAGTAAACTATTTTGCTTACTCTCCTTAATTTTAAAAATGTACTTTCTAAAGTACAGCATAGGAAATAGAGTCAATATATTATTATAATAACTGTGTATGGAACCAGGTGGGTACTGGAAATATTACGGGAATACTTTTTAAAGTATATGATTGTCTAACCACTGTGCTATACACCTGAAACTAATATAAAATAATACTGAATATAAACTCTAATTGAAAAAAAAAACATAAAAATAATTAAAAAGTAGAAATAAAGCACTTTAACTTCCGCTCATTAACAGGGTTTTTTACTAAGATGGAAGCTAGAAAATCTTCCTTGCAAAGATTCTCACCAGCATCCTCTTCTCTGCTAGCTGACGACACACAGAGGCCACGTCTTTGACGTGCGTGGGGAACCTCTGCTGCCAGTGGTCCATGTTCGCCGACTTGTTGCTGAACTGCACTTTATCAAACATAACGGTCACCGAACTCTCCTCCAGCTTTTCAACTTCTCCGTACAGAATAGGAATTCTCAAAACTGCAGCTCCTAGCAATGAAGCAGGTACTATTTTAAACTGACTGCTTCTTAAGGCTTGATGTAAGATCAAAGTATGTGGTTTAAACAATACTGTAGAAAAGTTAAAATAGACCAAAATGACACAGCTCACTGTAATAATGCCCTTTTAATAAATGTAATCTTGAGTGTCTTTAAATGTTCTATTTGGGGTATTTTTACACATAATTTCTTCATTATTATGATCATTAAAAATAAAATTGATCATGACAACTAAATGCAATGAGTGATCCTTGACTGGATCCTAGATTAAAAAATAAAATGCAGCCCTAGACGATTTGGCTCAGTGAGTAGAGCATTGGCCTGCGGACTGAAAGGTCCCGGGTTCAATTCCAGTCAAGGAAACATGCATGGGTTGCAGGCTTGATCCCCAATGTGGGTCGTGTGGAGGCAGCCAATCAATGATGTTTCTCTCTCTCCCTCTTCCTGCCTCTCTGAAATCAATAAAACTATATGTTTTTTAAAAAGAACAAAGCTATTCTCTTATTTAAAAAATTATAAAAAAATAAGATAAATACAATAAAGGACATTATTGGGACAATTGGGGAAATTTCTCTAAAGACTGTGTATTATATTACAGTAATGTTTAATTTCCCGAGTGTGATAACTACATTGTAATTATGAAAACAGCATCCTTGTTAGAAGGTACACAGTAAAGTATTTTGGAGTAAAATGTAACTAGTAATTAATGAATATAGAAAAAAATGTATGCACAAAACACATGTGGCAAACATTGGCAATTGGTAAATCTATATAAAGGATATGTATTTACTACGTAATTCTTGAAACCACTCATTAAATAATTATGATGTAATGAGGGGTTACAACAGACTAGATAATTGACACTTTAACTGAAAATCAAACAGTTTAATTAAATGATTAGACAACTATGTACATATAGATATATAATTTGAGAATAATTTCTGCATAGTTTACAATACACACACAAAAAAGCCTGATAAATGAAATGTCTAGTAGTACCTATACTAGGGGATGCTTCTCAAAAACAGAAGCAGTAGTTTTAGTGCAGGGATCATTAAATCAAATACGATGCAGCCAATGATGGAAAATAGATATCCAAGTGATGGCTCCATCTGTACGGAAATGCAAGTATATGAGGGGGAACACATACACTAATTGTAAAACAACATGCACACATTTTAAAAATCCACAAAAAATGCATGTATACATAACCACATTCAGTGTTTCTCTCTGAGGCAGCAATGGAAGAGAACTTTCACTCCTTACGATTTCACATTTTACAAAATTGTTTTACAAAGAGGGCACATACCTTCTATAATCAGCACATATATGTGTATATACAGATGTATACACAAACACACATAAAAAAGAAAAACCACACAAATAACAGAAGACCTCAATCTAAGAGAAATGACATTTGGCTCATTTTTTTTTTGAAAGCAGATTACAAAAATCTGGAAAATTTCATAAATTCTAAGATTTCTAAAATTATTATTCTTCATTAACCACATTCTCTCATTTTTCTCCAGTTCTTGTTCTTTGACTGATTTTTTTTTTTAATTAAACACACACACACATCAGAAACAAAAAGTAATCCCCAAAACAAAGCTGGGGCTAAAGAGATTGTGGTGTCTTACCTAAATTGTTCTCCAGAACAGCCTTTTCTCCTTCTAATTTTGTTTTGCCATATAGATTTAAGGGATTCGGTATATCTTCCTCTCTATAAGGAGGATTTGTTCCATCAAAGACATAATCTGAGCTAATATAGATTAGAAATGCTCCAATTGCAGCTGCAAACAACAAAAAACAATCTATTAAAATTAAAATATGACATTAATCTTATCTGTAATTTTAATAGCTTGTATATGATATTCTCATATGTATCATATCTCTTATAAGCAATCTATACAACTGTAATCTTTACAAACTCAGCATCATTTAATATTTTATAAAGTGATGTTATGAAGTAGTCATTACCTGCTTCCTTTGCTAAATTCCCAGAAGCATCCACATTAAGCTGAGCAGCAGCATCTGGCTGGTTTTCTACAACATCTGGCCTTCTCTCTGCTGCACAGTGTACTATGACATGGGGCTGGAAGTGAAGCATTGATTTTTAACCCAAAAAAGAAATAAAACAGAGGAACCACAGCCTTCCAACAATGACTTAATTCTACCACAACATTAAGTTCAACATCCCTTCAACTAAAGAATCGTTGTATTTGTCATCCTCCCCTTTTCCAAGGTTTGAACTTGCTTAAAATTATATGTAGACACCCTGGCCAGTGTGGCTCAGTTGGTTAGAGTGTCGTCTCATCACCAAAGGGTCGGGGTTTTGATCTCTGATTGGGGCTCAACCAATTGATGTTTCTCCCGCTCATTTATGTTTCTTTTTCCCTCCCCTCCTCCCTCCTTTCTCCCTTCCATTTTCTGCCTCCCCCCCTTCCTTCCTCTCTTTCCGGAATCATTGAAAAACATCCTTGGGTGAGGAGTCAATACATACATACATACATACATACATACAGGCTCTGAAAAGAAAAGAGCAATTTGGCAATCCCTAGGCAAAAATCACACAATCACCTGTGTCAACTACTATATTTAAAAATACATCCCCAAATTCAGATGAGAGAAAAGAGCTATTATCTGTATGATTAATATGACTTAAATCTTAATAAATCTATGTTAAAGGGAGAGGAATTTCAACTGCAAATCAAATTCATAAGTTCAAATCTCTTAGACTATTCATTTGAAGCAAATCAGCTATCTATAAAAATTATTTTCCCAGCTGAGCATTTAGAATACCACCTATATGCTAAGCACTGTGCAAAGAGCAGGATTTCATCATCTAGTGCAGTGGTCAACAAACTGTGGCTCGAGAGCCACATGCAGTTCGGGAGCCATGGTTTGCCACTCTGTTGACTAATGAGTTTGCCGACCACTGACCTAGTGGAAAAGAAAAACATCTAAAGAGACAGTTTCACCATCACGTGAGAGACGTCAAGACAGAAATGCAAAGGGTCGTTTGCAGAGAAGGAGCACCTGCTTCCCAGAGGAGCAGAACCATAGCTACAATCTGGGAAGACCACTGACCAGAGACAGGCTGGCCTCCCACATTCAAACAACTGCTTGAGGAAGCTCGGTCTTAGTGGTTCTCAGACCTGAATGTGCACAATCTGTGGTGCTTCCTAAAATGTAGAGCCCTGCCAAGACTGGTTTGGCTCAGTGGATAGAGCGTCAGCTTACAGACTGAAAGGTCCCAGGTTCAATTCCGGTCGGGGGCATGTACCTTGCTTGCGGGCACATCTCCACTGTGGGGTGTGCAGGAGGCGGCTGATCGATGTCTCTCTCTCATCGATGTTTCTGACTTTCTATCTCTCTCCCTTCCTCTCTGTAAAAAATCAATAAAATATATTAAAAAAAAAAAAGTAGAGCCCTAGGTCCCATAGCTGACTTATTGAATTAAAATCTTTGGGGGAGGGGCGTAAGAACAAGTTTCCCCAAAAAAAATTCTAATGCAGGTGTTACTTGGTCCATTACTTTTAGGAAAAAAAAAACTTAAACTTTCGATTTGATTACAGGTAGAACAGAAACTAGAGTTTTCTGGAACTTTAAGTGACCATGGCCAACATGTTATTATTTAACATCTCTGAGCCTTTGTCATCTCTAAAATGAAAATACTGTCCATTTTACAGTGTTGTAAGGTTTACAGACATTATTTTAAAAAGCTGTACATGGCCAAAACCGGTTTGGCTCAGTGGATAGAGCGTGGGCCTGCGGACTGAATGGTCCCAGGTTTGATTCCGGTCAAGGGCATATACCTTGGTTACCGGCACATCCCCAGTAGGGGGCTGCAGGAAGCAGCTGATCGATGTCTAACTCTATCTCTCTCCCTTCCTCTCTGTAAAAAATCAATAAAATATATTAAAAAAAAAGCTTTGCTCATTGACTAAACCAGGAAGTCACGGTTTGATTCCGGTCAGAATATATGACCTGGATGCAGGCTCTATCCCCAGTGTGGGGCATGCAGGCAGCAGCCAATCAATGATTCTCTCATCACTGATGTTTCTCTCTCAAAATACAGTTATATCGAAAGTGCTATTTAGAAGAGTACTTCAGAAACATACATTTTTTTTTAATAAAATGCTTCATATTCTGTCTTTTGTCAACCTATGTCTGAACCTAATCATTTTAAGGATTTCATATACTCTGCCATGCTTAAAAGTGTACTGGGGAGAGGTCAATGGGGGGAAAAGGAGACATATATAATACTTTATAAACAGTAAAGAATTTTTTTTTAAAGTGTATTTATATTGTTGCTTAATAGAGTCTAAGTATGGTAACTTCCTTGAGAGCAAGATTTTCTGCCATCCAGATGATTCTGTTTTGTTTTGTTTTGTTTTAATTTTTTTTATTGATTTTAGAGAGGAAGGGAGAGGGAGAGAGAAACATCAACGATGAGAGAGAATCACTGTTGGGCTGCCTCCTGCATACCCTACAATGGGGATCAAGCCTGTAACCTAGGCATGTGGCCTGACCGGGAATCAAACTGTGACCTCCTGGTTCATAGGTCAACGCCCAATCACCAAGCCACACAGCTGTGCTAGATGATCCTTAATATGTTTTACATTTGTTAAACAGAATAAACCTTACCTGAAAATCATAAATGATGCGATGAACTGCATTCGCATCCAATAGATTAACATGTTCAAATTTTGGTCTTGCTCTTCTAAAACCACAGCCAACGGCATGCCAATTGTTCTGGTGAAATTCTTTGTACACAGCTCTGCCAAGAAGCCCCGTGGCACCAGTTATCAGGACACGCCTGTTGGGGACATTAACTTCCTCCTGAAAGTGAAGGGGAAGAAAAAACATTTCTCTTAACAAAATTAGTCAACATCATCAGCCACTGAATACTTCAAGTCTGAGTGGTTTGCTTCAGGTCCCGTATCAATAAGCCAAGTCTTAAAAACAAAGATCAGTCAACTGTATCGATAACTACAACACTTAAGTTTTAATAATCTTACCCCTCACACAGGTTGAGAACCACTGCTGTAGAGTCTAAGACCATCGGAAAACACAAATATTTATATGATTCATTATCAATAGCATAATTACAGTTATGAAGTAGCAATGAAAATAATTTTATGGCTGGGGGTCACCACAACACAAGGAACTGTATTAAAGGGTCGAGGCATCAGAAAGGTTGAGAGCCACTCACCTAAGATGACAAAGCAAGGAATTAGCTAGTCAGAAA
Source organism: Lasiurus borealis (assembly GCA_004026805.1). Classification (NCBI taxonomy): domain Eukaryota; kingdom Metazoa; phylum Chordata; class Mammalia; order Chiroptera; family Vespertilionidae; genus Lasiurus; species Lasiurus borealis. Next base: position 5,065 of record PVJN01056183.1, on the reverse strand, counting down.
GATTGTGATTTCCTACGTTAATAATAATAATAATAAATTATAATCAATAATGTCCAAATGAGTAATAAAAGTTTTTCTATTTATAAAATCCACAATTAGGTTTATGCTTATCTTATGGCCTGATTAAATATTTGGGCTTTATTCCACCAATGTTTACAAGTTAACATTCTTGGTTCCCAGTTTTTAACCTCAAGCTTTCTTTAAAATTTCACTAATACGTCATAGTTTGATAGGTGTAAGAGAATTCACATTCAACAGGAATTTATGTGAAGGAAAAATAAATTTGATCCTTATGGCACGAATATCCTTTCTAAATATAACTAAACTGGTAAACGCTCCTAAATTAAAACTCTGAATGTACTTGTACAGACCAGTTAAATTAGTAAACACAGACATAGAGGATAAAAGAAAAACAACATGAAAATATTCTCAATTGGTATGTGTAAGAAAAAATTCCTTACACAGAAAAATTTAAAGGAGCAGAAACCAGTTTGGCTCAGTGGATAGTGTCTAGGCCTGAGGACTAAAAGGTTGCGGGCACATCCCCACTAGGGGGCGTACAGGAGGCAGCTGATTGATGTTTCTCATCAATGTTTCTAAGTCTATCCCTCTCTCTCCTTCTCAAAAAATCAAGAAAATATATTTTTTCCCGAGACCCGTTTGGCTCAGTGGATAGAGCGTTGGCCTGGGGACTGAAGGGTCCCAGGTTCGATTCCGGTCAGGGGCATGTACCTTGGTTGCGGGCACATCTCCAGTAGGGGTCGTGCAAGAGGCAGCTGATCAATGTCTCTCTCTCATTGATGTTTATAACTTTCTATCCCTCTCCCTTCCTCTCTGTAAAAAATCAATAAAATATATTTTTAAAAAAAGAAGAAAGAAAATATATATATTTTTTAAAGTTAAAAGGAACTATTTAGGAAATAATACCAAGATGGTAACAGCAAATTTCCTTCTAAAAATCTTGAATAAAGTCAGCAACTTAAGTTTTATTAAATTTTATCATCTTGAAGACTTTTTATTACAAAGTGTTGTTACAAGGCAACTAATTCTGAGATGTCAGAACTTTAAAGATGTGTACACTAACCAAAGACCTTTCCATCATAGAAAAATCTGAAATGAAGGGCTGACAGCGACAGTAAAAAGGTAAATAAATTCTTTAAGGATTTTCTTTTTTTCTTAGATCAACCAATTTCATCCTTTTTACAAGTGGAAGGAAAATCCATCTAGGTTTACTGTTGCAAAACTTGGCTCGCAGCCAAATGATCTATGAAAACCAGGATTTCAGCCAGCAAAGTATTTCCTTTACATTTGGCAAGAAAACAGTTCTACAAAGACTGAACATAAAGGGAAAACATGCCAAATCTAGTAGAGATACAATCAAAAAACGATGTACACAGGATAAGTACTATAAACATTCCTGGGTAAATACTGTTAAGAGAGCTCTGATGTGGTTCTTTCTGAGCTCACTTTTTTTTTTTTTTTTACTTTACTCGAAAGAAGCAAAGAATAGATTTGGGAACTGCACTTTGAGAACTGTAATCTTGAACTTCAGAAAAGAACAAGCTTTTCTCAAAATAAATTTCCCTTATTCAAATAATCCAAAAAAATGCCATCTATCTTTCTAGAAGCAACATCTTTCTTTCCTCCTTTCAAAGAAAAATTAGCCTGGCCAATGTGATCAGTGATTGAGGTTTGATTTCAGGTTTAGGGGTCCATCCCCAGCAGGTAATGTGCAGGAAGCAGCCAATTAATGATTCTCTCTTCACGGATGTTTCTAACTCCCTCTCCCTCCTTCTCTGAAATCAATAAAAAGGTTTGTTTTGTTTTGTTTTGTTTTGTTAAAAAAAGGAAAATTTGAAGTCAAAGAACAAGCATTATTCAATCCCTACAGTAAACAGTAAATTAAGATTTCTGCATACTCCACTGACTCTGAAGCATATTTTTCCCTCACTGTAATATCTCCTATCAATGAATAAAATAGAGATGCATCTTATGAATGTCATAGCTTGGCTGTGCTGTGCACTTTTTAGTGCAGCTTAAAATAAGAGCCCAGATGATTTTATAACCGAGAGCATCTTAGACTTGATGAAATGCAGCATTGTTACAAGCACAGCAAGGCTCTTTAGAGAATATACTACACAACTTTAAAAAAGGATGGGAGATGCATGGAAAACTTACACCCTATACCCTAGGACAATATGGTCATGTGTCAATACTTAAATATTTCTTTTATTAAAAGAGCAGAGATTGGAAGTGCAAGCACTTCCTGAAACAAATGATTCTGCACAAACTTATATTTGAAAACCATCAAGTGTCATAGAAACCTACCTCATACCTTTAGTTCCTAACAGCCCAGTTAGGCAGGGCAGATACATTTCCAAAAGGAGGAACCTGAAGTCCAGAGATGGTAAGGATTTGCCCACAGTAAAAGGAAAAGGTTAAGACTAGAACTTGGGTCTTCTTGCTTCTATGGTCCAGCCAAATACCTAATGAGTTTTTTCCTCAATCCTTTGAATTTATATTTGGTTTCGGGCAGTTACATTTTAGCTGCTTTGCCAAGAACTGTGCCACTGAGAAGTTACTTCATCTCTACTTAGCGCCTCATTGGTAAAACGAGGCATTTGGACAAGGTGACTAAGGCTCTTCCAGCTTTATAGTTCTACAGTTCTGACATTTTCCCTATTACCCTTATCACAAGAGTGAATTTACTTCAAGTTTTACCCTTTTCATCGTCTGTAGAGACTCAATGAGCACCTTCTGTCACCACTGTAGGAGCCAAGACAAGATCTTCTCCATCTTACTAAAGCCTAGGTGGTCCCCAGGCCACCTTGCTCTCACAGATGGCTGAATGCACAGCGGGCACACAGCCTGCCTGGAGGTCCCATGGCACCGCGAAGGGTGGTCTAGTGCGTCCCTTGGGCTCCAGCCTACCTCTCTGGGGCAACCCATCATCCATCCAAGAGCCCTGGATGGATGGGCAGGGCCTACCTCTTTGGGGCAATCAATCTGTGCCTTAACAGGACACAAATTTTGTACACCGGGCCACTAGTTTAGATTATAAATTTATTTAGTGGGTGGCAAATAAAATGTTTCACTCTGAAATTAAAAGATGCCAATCAAAAATAACTTATTTTCGAGTTTATATAAACTGAATTCTATTAAAGCTTTTGAAAGCATCCTGTTTTTCTCTTTTCTTTTAAAAAGAAAAATATTCCTCTGAAAATTACTTTGGACTGTTACTATATAAATTTAATCCTGCAAAACACAGGAACATTCAAATACCCTGAGGGACTCAGAATGAATGAATTAAAAAAACTGTCTAGTTCCATCAAAACCACAATCAAGAGCTGAAAACATTTTGTGAACCTAAAAATTCTCAATTGTTATTACCTATAGGTAAATTATATCCAAAATCACTTTAAGTTAGTCTGAATGTATTTCTCTTATTGTATAAAATGTTAGATGTACAGAATTCAGTAACATCAGATGCCACATTTAGATACAAAAAATAAAATTCTTGAAGTAAACACATCATGTAACTAAACTCAAGGCCGAATAATATGAAATTTGTGCAAGAATAGCCCCCCAAGTTCCCTCAGGCACCCAGGAAAGGGCTTCCTCAAAGTCCCAGCTCCTTCAGTCCGATCTAATTAGGATTATAGATTATAAATGGGGAACTACCATTATTATTATGCTATCTAATCAAATACCAAATTGTAATAAAAGATAAATGGCTCCTTCAGAATAACGACAAAAAGTACTCTGTGACAGAGATTTCTAACTGAACACATTTGAATCAAGCATGTCAGAGAAAAAGGTGAAAAATCACTGATACCTCTAGAGGGATCTTAAATGTGAGCGATAAACATAACGATACTTTGCAATTTTTCAGATCTCTTTAAATTTAGCAGTTCCACAGTCATGTCTGTAATTGATCCCCACAAGATTTCCCCTCAAGGTGGATCACTGGGCTGGGAGACTTAGTTGACATTGGTCTAAATCCTGCCACCCTATGGCACTCCCTAGCCAGTATTAACAGAAACCACTAATATAAACTATATTACCCTCCCTCCACAGATTTTGTTAGTTTTGTTTTGTTAATCCTCACCAGAGGCTATTTGGTTTTTAAAGAGAATACAAGGGCGGGGGAAGACAGAGATAAACATTGTTATGAGAGACACAGGGATTGGTTGCTTCCCCCTTGCCCGGAGGGGATCCAGCCTGTAACCATGGTGCCTGCCATTGACCAGAATCGAACCCGGGACCTGTAGGTGGGCAGGCCAAAGCGCTCTCCACTGCGCAAACCCAGCTAGAGCCCCTCGACCCGTTCTGAGAGCAGCGGATCCGTCCCAAGCTTTTGGATGGACCACTTTTTAATGAAGGAAAACCAGCTGACATTTGTGAACTCCTAATGTGGAAAGTATACAGATATAACACGTAAACAAACACGAACACTAGGTAAACATGTACCGTAAAGGGACAATAGAAACAGTTCAAACAGCCCATTTTTCCTAACTCTACCTCCTCCCAAATCCTCAACAGGCTACATTTTAGAAGAGTTAAAATTCTGCATCCCCGCCGAAACCCTGTGTGGCTCAGTGGATAGAGCATGGCCTGCGGACTGAAAGGCCCCAGGTTCGATTCCCGTCAAGGGCATGTACCTTGGTTGCGGGCACATCCCCAGTAGGGGGTGTGCAGGAGGCGGCTGATCGATGTTTCTAACTCTCCATCTCTCTCCCTTCCTCTGTAAAAAAATCAATAAAATATATATATATATATATATATATATATATATATATTTTTTTTTTTTTTTTTTTTTTTTTTTTTAAAAAGGGATGCTTTTGCCGAAACCGGTTTGGCTCAGTGGATAGAGCGTCAGCCTGTGGACTGAAAGGTCCCGGGTTCGATTCTGGTCAAGGGCATGTACCTTGGTTGGGGGCACATCCCCAGTGTGGGGTGTGCAGGAGGTGGCTGGCTGATCGATGTCTCTCTCTCATCGATGTTTCTAGCTTTCTATCTCTCTCCCTTCCTCTTTTTAAAAAAAAAAAAAAAAATCAATAAAATA
>PVJN01056182.1:0-12851 GCA_004026805.1 Lasiurus borealis | reverse complement strand
TCCCTTCTCCTCATCCTTTTTATTTCACACCATAGCTTATAATCAACTAATTTTTAAAAATGCAAACATTCAGTTTTAGGTGAAATATAGGTGATTTGGAAAATAGTAGGTAACTTGTTATTGATAAAAATCACTACTAGAGTCATAGCTTTAAGGCAATGCAATCTAGCAAATTTCAGATGCAGAATGAAGCCCAGAACCTACATCTAATTCTGAATGCACCAAGAGCATCAAATTCCAACCTAGGGCTGAATACCAAAGGAGAAATTTAAAGTGCTATTATTTTTTATTCATCTGTTAAAGGAGAATTTATCTAAACTTTGAACTATGGTTTGATAAGTAGGCTATTTAAACAATACCTACATCTATCCACTGTGTGTGTAGTGTGCAGGTTCTATCAGCAAAGACATGATGATCCTTTTGTCTTTTTCACACTGCAATTTAAATTTTATTCTTTAATTTTCTGAAATGCATCAAATACCAGTAGCCTCTGGCTGCTTATAAAATATTTATTTTAAGAATTATTCAATAAAAAATCCAAGCAGCAGCTGAGCTCATAAATAATTTAGCAAATGGCAAGCTGACTTTTATTCATATGCATAGGCCAGACCACAGAGCTGCTGCTGCCCCAAACCCTGAAGGCAAATGTCCTGCGAGAAAATTCTGGCAGAGCAAGATGAGTAAAATACAAACAACCCCACTCTCCTCTCCATCACATTTGCATTGGGGCAAGACTCACTGTCTCTCTTTATTATTATTTACATAGAATAGGACATGTCACGGCTACTTAAATCTTTTAGACCTCTTTCAGGGAAACACGCAGTATTTTTAAAGAGGCAAAGGAGGGGCAATGTTTCTGGAGCGGCACTGGGTTTCCTTTGGCCATTGGCTGATGTGCCGTCAGTCTGGTGTCTGTGGCTCCACCCTAGAGCTTTGGGCAGCATCGCTAGGTAGATTTTTATGGTACCTGCAGCTGAATTCTTTTAACTACTGGCTGTAGGCTTGACATTCCATTTTATTTATTAATATGAATGCACAATTTTCAGTGTTTGTGACTCTCTCCCTCAATTCACAGCAGACATGATGAGCTTTAATGGACTACTCTTGCCGGATGCCCTGATAGCTAGGTACAGTCTGTCCAAAAATTCAGTGTCCCTCCACAATGTTTTCCTTCCCTTATTATATACCGGATTACTCTTTCCAGGTATAATTACTCTGTCCAGAGAAATAAGGAAGCATATTATCAGTGATTAGATAACAGGTACACAAATATGCTATGGCCTAGCTGTTCTGTATTTCAACAGTTTTGTTTTTAACATTTTGTATCTAACTTTTAAAATTTTGATGGTGATGTTAACTGTAAAAATAAGTGAAATCTTATTTATTTATTACAGTGACAACTTTGAAATATAAGACAGTCTCTAATGGCCATGTTTATAGTCACTTAGATGTATGTTTCATTGGTCACCAACATAAGAAATAGTAAGACAATGCATAGTATTGGCTGTAGGAATCTCTAGAACGATACCTTCATCATTTTTTTTTTTAAGAAATGTGTGTCTAATAAAGCTGAAACATTACAGAAGTTTAGCTTGTAACTGCTTCTTGGTTTTTCCTTGCATCCTTTCTTTTTGACTTTTGCTTTCCTGGGAAATAAGGCTTTGAAAATACAGTACTTATAGTCTGTTGCTCAGAATTCAAGTGTCATAAGATAAAGCATATATTTGGCTTTTATAAATAGTTAATATCCTCTGGGGATTATATTTTGTGTATTACACAGGCGTTATTATGAGAAAAGAGAGACTATTTTCACCTGCCTTCCATATCAGTCAAATCACATCTCTGCCTTTTTTTACTCCCAGAAGGGACGCCCCATCTTAAATGCTGGGTAATTAAATGTTATGATAAACACTATTTTTATTTAATACTAGAGACCCATTGCAGGAGGATTCCTGCAATAGGGCTTCCTGCTGCAGTCTCCAATGCCTCGCCTGCTTTCCTCCCTTCTGCAGCACTTGGCTTCCTTCTACACTGTCTTCTGTCTTCACTCTGAAAGAAGATATGCAACTTAACTGCCATCTTGGTTGGGTTAATTTGCATACTCGCTCCTGATTGGCTTGTGGGCATGGCTTATGGGTGTAGCAGAGGTAGAGTCAATTTGCATGTTTCTCTTTTATTAGGATTACTGTTTGACTTTATTACCAAAAAAGTGTAAATGGGAAAATTTAGTGTCTCTCCAGAACCAAGCATATACTTTTTCCTCTTATTTTAAGAGACATTCTTCTCCCCTTTTTTAAAAAGAGGCACTGTGGGACTCTGGTATTTCCACAAACAAGCCAAGTTCTCTTTTGCCTCAAGTTCTTTGCACTCATCTCAGATACTACATAGACTACCCCTTACTTTCTTCAGTTTCTTCTTATTAGAGAGGCCTTTTGACCAAGTTATCTAAATAGCAACCCTCTCTCTCCAAACCCCATACTTTTATTCTGCTGATCCCCCCTCCCTTTTTTTCCTTTTTTCATCTTCACCCGAGGACATGGTCACTGATTCTAGAGAGAGAGGAGGAGAAAACATTGATGTGAAAGAGAAACATCTATCTTCCTCCTGCATGCCCCCAACGACGGATTGAACCAGCAACCTAGGTATGTTCCCTGACAGGGAATCAACCCTTTTGGTGCACGGGATGATGCTGCAACCAGCTGACCCACCCAGCCAGATCTCTGCGGGTCCTTTTTTGTTTCTTCATATAATTACCTGATGTACTGTTGCTCAGTCAATGTTTATACACATACACATACACACACACACACACACACACACACACACACACACACAGTTATATCTCTCCATTGTCTAACATAGTCTGGCACATGGTAGAGGCTTACTAAATGCTTTAATGAATGAATGATTAAATCATATTTATTGAGTATTCATGGCCATTTTAATCTACACTGTGTAAAAATGCTGAGGATGAATAGATGTTAACATTTTGCCCTTATTTTCTTGAGAACTTTTCCTAGAGAAATAAAAAAGTAACAGAGCAAAAGTTCCATTCCCCACCCCAGCAATCCCAGTAATTATTCCTGAAGCTACTGTGTATCGATCCCATGCACTGATACTGTAACTTTATCTAGCCACAAACAATATATAGATTTTTGTGTTTTAAATGTATATTTAAATATATGATGCTTTACAGTTCAAATCTATTTGCAACATTCTCTTTTCACTAATCGTTATGTTTTTAGCTGTATCTATAATTAGACATGTGTTTTAACTGTTGAATAGCATCACTTTGTGTGAATAAACCAACCATCATTTATTCATTTCTCATACACACATGAACTTTCTCTTCATTAAAAAAAATGTTGCTGCAAACTCCTTGAGAACAAGTCCAAGAATTTCAGGAGGACTCCTCTGTCTAGTATGGGAGGCATTAGCTACATGTGGCTTTGAGCACTTGAAATTCAACTTAAGTGTGCTCTAATTATAAAATACATATCAGATTTTGAATATTTAGTACAAAATATATATAATGCCTCAATAGTTTAAAAAGTTGATTACATTAAAATGATAATGCTTTTAATATGCTGAATTAATTAAAATAATATTGAAATTAACTTCACTTGTTTCTTTTTACTTTTTTAATGTGGCTGCTAGAACATTTAAAATTACATATTTAGTTCACATTATATTTCTACTGGATAGAATTTCTCAGAGGGTTTTCACCTCCAGCTTTACCAGTTATTGACAAATAGTTCTCCCACGTGGTTGCCCAGTGCATGCCTCCCCAGGGGTGTGTTATAAGAGTTCCCATTTCCTATACCCCTCCCCCCAAATTCTTATTTCAGACAATACTTTTTGCCAGTCTGATAAGATATGAAAAATGGTATTTAGTCATTATTTTCATTAGCATTTCCCTGATTAGTAGTGAAATTGAGAGCTTCTCAGATGCTTATGACCAGTGGTCAGCAAACCATGGCTCTCAAGTCACATGTGGCTCTTTGGCCCCTTGAGTGTGGCTCTTCCACAAAATACCATGGCTTGGGCAAGTCTATTTTGAAGAAGTGGTGTTAGAAGAAGTTTAAGTTTAAAAAATTTGGCTCTCAAAATAAATTTCAATTGTACTACTGACATTTGGCTCTGTTGACTAATGAATTTGCCAACCACTGCTTATGACCATCCTATCTAATAAAAGCATAATTTGCAAATTGACCATACCTTCACTACAACCCACAAACCATGTCCACCAGCCAATCAGGAGCAAGTATGCAAATTAACCCAACCAAGATGGCTGTAGCCACAGAGCAAACAGGAGGCTTGGATTTCCCTGGCAATACAGGAAGCCAAGCTTCCTGCACACCCTGACCAGCCCAGGTCTCTGCTCAAGGCTACAAAATTTCAATTATAGAAGATAAATAAATCCCTGATACCAGGGCCTCTGCTTGGGTCATCAGGGGATGTGGCAGGTCTGCAAACAACCACAGATCCCTTGTCCAGGCATCCTGCACCCCAAGGGAACCCCCACCCTGATCTAGGACACCCTTCAGGACAAAACGGCTGGCCCCCACTCGTGCACCAGGTCTCTATCCTATCTAATAAAAGAGTAATATGCAAATTGACCATCACTCCAACACACAAGATGGCTGCCCTCATGTGGACACAAGATAGCCACCACAAGATGGCCAGCAGGGGAGGGCAATCAGACCAGCAGGGAAGGGAAGTTAGAGATGACCAGGCTGGCAGAGCAGGGAAGTTGGGGGTAACCAGGCCTGCAAGGGAGGGCAGTTAGGGGCAAACAGACTGGCATGAGAGCAGTTAGGCATCAATCAGGCTGGCAGGGGAGTGACTAGGGGGTGATCAGGCTGGCAGGCAGAAGCAGTTAGGGGCAATCAGGAAGGCAGGCAGGTGAGCAGTTGGGAGCCAGCAGTCCTAGATTGTGAGAGGGATGTCCGACTGCCAGTTTAGGCCCAATCAGACATCCCTCGAGGAGTTCTAGATTGGAGAGGGTGCAGGCTGGGCTCAGGGACACACACCCTGTGCACAGATTTCATACTCCAGGCCTCTAGTTTTCCTAATAATGGCTTTGCCGTAAAGCCCATTTTTATCTTGTTTTAGTATAGCTGTACTACAATTTTTGTATCACTGGTTGCCAGGTTTACTGTCTGCTTTTCTATGAATTTATGTTTTGAGTTTGTATCTTATTTAATTCTTAGACCAGCCAGAGAATCTAGAAAGATCAAAGAAAATTTCTTCCTCCTTTCAGATGCATAAAATTTTATTAGAGAAAGTAGACATGTCAAAGTATTATTCTGATGTTCTGAAGAAACATGGCCAAGTTTCTACACTACTCCTTTATACATTTAAGAATGGTATTTTCATCTTTTTACCTTGGAATTTTAACAATATAAAGATAGTTTATTTTGACATTCTATGAACTTAGTAGAAATTTTAAACTCTTCTGAGGGAAAAATTAGTATGATCAATAAAAACATTGCTCTCCAAAACAAATAAAACACACGAGTGGATGGTAGCTAAATTCTCTGTTGCTACTGTAACATATTACCACAGATTTAGTGGCTTAAAACAACAGAAATTTATTGTTTAACAGTTCTGAGGGTTAGAGGTCTGCATGGATCTTACTAGCCTAAAATCAAAATATCAACAGGGCTGAGTTTCTTCTTGGGAGTCTGCCTTTTCCCCCTGCCTTTTCCATTTTCTAGGGTCTGCCCACATTCCTTGGGTCCTGGGCACCCTTCCTCCATTCTCAAAGCCAATCACATTGTACCTCTGACCATTCCTTCTTAGTCATATCTCCCTCTAACTCTTTTCTTGGCCTCCCTTTTCCACCTTTAAGGAAATTTGTGACTACAGTGGGCTCATCTGGATAATCCAGAATAGTCTCTCTAGTTTAAGTTCAGTTACTCAGCAATGTTTATTCCATCTGCAACCTTAATTTAGTTTTACCAAGTAATCTAATATATTTACCGGATTTGGGGATTATGATGTAGACATTGTTGTGGGGCCATTATTCTGCCTATCATAGATGCCATTCCATTTTGGACATGTTGAACTTAAAGGCTCTGGGTATGTCAAAGTGGAATTTCTTAGGTGTAGCTGTAAAGATGAACTTGGAGCACAATTAAAAAAAATCTATCTATCTGGTAATACAGATTTAAGGAGGTACCGATATATTTATAGTCAGAATTATGTATATGGAAGAACTCAGGATGGAATAGTGAATAGAATGAGAGGAGAAGGGGAAGGAGGAGTCCTAAGGAAAGGAGTGAAAAGTCAAGGATAGAAGAAGGGAGTGGACAAAATTTAAAAGAAGGGCAATATGTGTACTTTTGGGGACTTGCCAAGTCATTGAAGGAATTCATTGATGGTTTCTATTTGACCAAAAAAGTAATGGTTTGAGTTGATTCCTACCAGGGACAATGGGAGGGATCTTTAAAAAAAATTATTATTTTTTATTGCTTAAGATATTACATATGTGTCCTTATCCCCCAATACTCCCACCCCCCATTCATGCTCTCACCCCCCTGGTGTCTGTGGCCATTGGTGAGGCTTATATGCATACATGCAAGTCCTTTGGTTGATCTCTTACCAATACCCCCAGCCTCTCCTATCTTCCCTCTGAGGTTTGATGATCTGATAGATGCTTCTATGTCTCTGGATCTATTTTTGTTCATCAGTTTATGTTCATTATATTCCACAAATAACTAAGATCATGTGATACGTATCTTTCTCTGACTGGCTATATTCCAAGAAACTAGAAATACCAATCAGAAAGGATATATGCACCCCTATGTTCATAGCAGCACAATTTACCATAGCTAAGATTTGGAAACAGCCTAAGTGGCCCATCAGCAGATGAGTGAACTAAAAAATTGTGGTACATCTGCACAATGTAATACAGTGGTACCTTGAGATACGAGTTTAACCTTGAGGTGTGGGAAACTATGAGACACTTGAGTCGCAGTAAACTGGTGGGTTGTGTGCAGCCAGCCAATCAGCGCGATTACTCCTATCTCAAATGTTGCTCGTATTTCAAAGCAAAAAATCACTCGCTCGATGGCTCATATCTCAAAAATCTCGTATGTTAGGGCACTCATATCTGAGGTACCACTGTACTACACTGTGGGAGGATCTTGAGACTGATGAGTTTGAAATGGTCCTTGAGGACTGAAGGAAGAGGATCTAACAATTGGTTAAAAGGATTGCTAAATTGTTCCTGAGGCTTAATTAAACTTATTCCAATAGTCTTCTGAGAGGCTGATGAACATGAAAAAATTCTTGATAATTAATTTCTAACCCATCTAGTCACTTCATGAAGAGAGGAATGTGTATACTAGGGCTACTCATGAGTTAGGTTACAATCCGTAGCCTTGTTTTTTATGAAAAAAATAACCCATATGAATTTTAAACAACAATTAAAACAAAATAACTGTGACAGGGCACTTGATCCACTGGTGATTCCTCTGCCTGTTAATATTCTTTATTACCTGGTCTCACTATACCACACTGTCATGGCCAAAGGTGAACCTGAGTAGGGGCGGCTGGAAGGCTTAGAAAAGACAGAATGAAAGCTGAGTCTCGGTAGGATGCTGCTTCCTGAGAGACAGCACTGAGGCCCACAAGCGGAGTCTTTATTTTATAGCCAGAAGCCAGAGGCAAAGTAAGGGCATGGTCACAATGTTTACAACATTCTATTAAGTTTCAATCCTACTCAGTTACATGCACTTGATCAAGTTTGTTTACTTGCAGCTTATATCACTTAGGTACGTGGGGCCATGTATTTGGACCATAGGTTCAAGCTTACAACTATAGCTGTTGGCTATAATTGTGCTGGGACTTGCATGTGGCCATGAGTGGACTGTGCCCTCTCATCAGTCCAAGGCTTGAACCTGTCCAAACATTGTAGCTGTGCCCCATATTTAACCTCATTTTTTTTTTTACTCTACTGCATGTCTCTCCTGGTCTAGTTAGCCAGTTTCTTCACTGATTAATACTTTATTTTACCTGTTGGCCTTCACTTATGATCTTTCTCTTCTATCTGACATGCCAGTGACCTCTCTCCAATGCTTCTGCCAATAGCACTTAACTTGAAAGTTTGCATGCATGCTCACTATGATGATTTCAGTCTCTATTAATCTCTCTCTTTCCTCTGAACTTCTTATCGGTATCTCTCATAGCTGCTTCACCTATAAGAACCCTTAGCTGTGAACTAACTTTTGTCATTCTCTATAGCTTCTCATGTGTTAGTTTTTTCAATCTTCTTATTCAGACATTTAATTAATATTTTTATTGTTTCTTATGTGCCAGACCCTATGTCAGGGGCTGGCTAAAAAAGTAATGTTCAAAACAGATGTGGTCCTTATTTCTATCTCTGAATTTCCCACATCGCCTAAAGTAGTGCAAAGCCCATAATGGCACTTGATCGCACATGCTATTGATTACGATATGAGGCAAGATGCCTGTCAAGGCTACCCTTGATGCTGGTGTTGCAGTCTGGAGTGAGAATGCAGGGCTCTGCTATGTTCGATAGACTATAGCATGTGCTTAATCTTGAAAACCCATGGGCAGGGCCCAGATGCTTCCAAGAGAACAGAGATGCTGAGTAGAAGACTGACTAGGCTTGGAATGTAAATGCTTCAGGTGATAACAGACATTTGTTAGACTAATGAATGAGCAAGGAAACCAAAACATAGGCTGCAGAAGTTTCTGAAATTATAGGTCACCACATGGAGAGAAAGAAGTATTCTGGCTTTCCTGAAAAATGAAAGACACTTTAAATCTGTCACAATTTACAGTACATTTGATGGCGCCTTATTGAGCTATCTTGTAAGTAGAAACAACATCATTTATGAAAGTCCTGGGACACACTCAAGATCTACTTGCATAGAATTTGTGTCTAAAATGGGTAGGGGATAATAGATCAATGGACCAACTGCCTCACATTGAGGGTCTTTAGGATCTCTTTCTCCCAAGGCCAAGGAGGAGATCAAAGCTGTTCTGAGTTAAATAGCTCTTTTTTTAATGGACACCATAACTTTGTTACATATATATGTCTGAGTGTATGTGTGCGGTGTGAATAAGGGCGGGGTGAACGTTAACTTTGTGTTGGGTTAAGGCAGTGGCCAGCAAACTGTCTTGTGAGCCACATGTGGCTCTTTGGCCCCTTGAGTGTGGCTCTCCCACAGAATACCATGGCCTGGGTGAGTCTATTTTGAAGAAGTGGTGTTAGAGGAAGTTTAAGTGTAAAAAATTTGGCTCTCAAAGGTAATTTCAATCACTGTACTGTTGATAGTTGGCTCTGTTGACTGATGAGTTTGCCATCCACTGGGTTAGGGTTAACAGGCAACTAAGTAATTATGGGCCTGATAAGCTACAATTGGATATGTCTGGGATAAAAAAAATTATAAGGAAGTGAAAAAGGAGAGGGAAAAAAAAAGAAAAGAAAAAGGAGAGAATGCCAGAGGAAGTTAAAGGGGTAATCTTTTGCAGTTGTCAAGAGCATCTGAATGGGGGTGGGAGGAAGGGTAGTGAGGCCAAGGTCCATGTACAGAGGCTTGGAGGTGGTTAGGAGAGGCTGGGTGGGAGAATGTGACCAAGGCTTGGAAGTTTTGGGAGAGAAGCGTTCGAGGGTTTACTGTGGGCACAGGAGTATGTAGGAACAAGCCCAGGCCATCAAATACCCTCAGGAAGAGAAATTCATCTTGCACCTGTGGATGGTCATGTTAAACTAGCAAGAAAGAGACCAGGACCTCACTTGATTGATATTCAGAATAACTGTATTATATGAAATGCTGAATGGTACTTTTTAAGAAGAGGAAGGAGAAGGAAAAGGTAAAGATAAAAATTATGAACACCAAAAACATATCTATCAACAAGAGAATCTAAAAATCGAGTGAATAAAAAATCTGATGAACAGAATGAACTGGTGAATATAACAGAATCAGGGGCATAGCAAAGAAGTAGACTGATAATTCTCAGGGGAAGGGGGTGAGAGGGTGCAGGGAGAGACTGGACAAAAATCATGCACCTGTGGATGAAGACAATGGGGGGGGGGTAAGAGCAGAAGGTACGGTGGGAGCCCAGTGGAGGGGAGATATAAAGGGGAAAAAGAGGAACAATTGTAATAATCTGAACAATAAAGATTTATTTTAAAAAACTATGCAAGCCCATTTCTCTTTTCATTGATGGATATGAATTTGATTATTGGGGGATACATTTGATGTAAAATTGGTTGGCCCCTTCCTGGCTCTGGCTATATGAGTCTAGTTTCCGTGGATTGAAAAAGGAAAGTGCCTCCCCAAACGGAATCATTTTGTTTTCATCGGGGAGGCTAAACTAATTGGTTTCCTGCTCTTTTCTAATCCTAATCAGGTTCCTGGGTCTTGTCCCCTGAAAGTCAACCTTTAGCACTGAGCCCAGTTTTGCACTTTAATTGATAATTTACTGAAAACCTAATTGATAAGTAATGTTCACTGAAGTGGAAAATTGAGGTGTTATCTTAGTGATGCAGGCCCAAGTGAATTTTTCACCAGAAATATCTAAATAATGAAGGCAACAAATAAACAGGATCGTGCAGATTCTGATGCATCCCTTGGAGCTCAAACACAGGAAATGGAAGAGAAACAGAAAGAGGCTCTACTTGTTTATTCAAAATTCAACCAATATTGATGAAGTACCCTACCATATGGTGGGGACTGCACACACAGCCAGAAATATACTGGTGCATATTCTTCATTATGTATTGACTGGGAAACTACTCGCCCCAAGAATGAGCTACTTGGAAACATGCGTTCAAAAAGGCTGTAGATTCTTTTAAGCGATACATATAGGATACATATAGGGTCATTGTGGGGAAGATAGGGCTGTTGGAGAACATACCCCTCTCCCTATAAGGAGCAGCAAATGACCATATCCCTCCTGTACAAAATCCCTCAGCGACACAGTGTATGGAACCACCACTATAGCTCAGCGGAGAAGTGCTCATGTGCCTTTGAATCTTTTTCTTGTTTATGGAATGATTCAGTCGCTGCACCAGCCCTCCACTGAAGTGTGCAGCTTAACTTTCTAATCTTCACATTCACCCACATGCGTTGATTTTCTTTTTCAATTACACCAAGTTGCCTCCTAAAGTTAAGAGTCTTATAGGTGTCAATTAATATGCTTAAAATAAGAAAATATAAACACGTATTCTGAAGTGTGTTTTTTTTATTCTAACGTTTTTAGCAGTTAACTATTTAGTACTTTTGTGTTCTATTCTACATTTTCATTCAGTTGTCAGTAGGTGGCAGCACATCATTTTATACTCACTGTTGAAGGGGAGAGAGAGGGGAAATAGGTTTTTCAAAGAGCCCTGTTTTGTAAAGAAAACCTTGACCAGAACAAAGGCAAATAGTTTCCATAGATAATCCTCATTATCTTACAAAGGCATTTCTTTAATTCTTTACAGTACAATTATTTTGTATTTGTGCCTTTATTTTAAATTCTATTTTTCATTTTCTCATCACTAGCACACCATTCTACGTACAAAGTTAGCTTTATTTGAGGGAATGTGATTTCTTGTGATTAAGAGCCCAGTGAAGAGGTGGAAACCCTGAGTAATATGAACTCGTTTTGGAAAGTGTTCTTGGGGCTGCTGTTGGACATTAGCGATTGGAGAACTATCGAGAAATTATCTTTCCTGTGTCCATTTTCAGGATTGCTGTACCTCTGCAGGGTGAAGCAGATGAAAATAAAAATCACCAATTTATTATTTATCTATTTGGACCTTATAGCTGTCTTAGGATTTTTACCCATGCCAGTGTTTTTAGAGGAAGTGTGCATATTTGTTCTTTAGGAAAACTCAAAATAATTCCAAAGGTATGTGTACTACTTGGCCTTTAAAGTCAAAAGACTTCCAAGCCTTTTTTTTTTTTTTTTACGTGTGTAAGGACAGAGTAATCGATTCAGTTCAACAGATATTTATTTAATTATCCAACAAACATTTTTTTTTTTACCTTTGCTCTTTAAAAGGTCTTACGCTGGGTGATGTGGAAATGCCAAGTGAAGATGGTATACTTCCTGCCTACAGATCATTGTTCTAAGACGGAGGATAAGACATGCACCAACAAATATATATAAGGCGCCTGGTGTATGTTCAATAAACAAACATCTATTAAATAACAAGATGCCTGAGTAGTTGTTACAATGTGCTATGGGACTTCTAAGAGGGGGAATCAGATAGACAGGGAAACGTGCATGGAAGAACTGGCTTCTGCCAAGGCTTTGGAGGAAGGTGCGGTTGAGGGGTCAGGAGGAGGAGGTACTCAGGGTGTCTGAAGGAAGGAAGGCACACTGGGAAATACCAGGTGACCCGGTTGGGCCGGAGTGTCACTAAGGCATCAGCCTTCCGCGGAAAGCGTTAGCAAGAGGCACGGTGGAGCATCGCAACCCCGGCAGTGCATTGACTAGCTCACAAGTCCACGTGGGGACTCAGACACCAGCGCTGGGTCAGGGCCCTGCAGGGCCAGAGCCCAGACCCTGGGCGGTGAGGACCAATCCCATGTTCTTCCTTGTCAACCTAGGACACCGCTGGTAACAATGTTTCTTTCTTTCTTTAGAACAGTGACTTTTTAAAAATAATATAAGGAGGAGCCACGATGGCGGCATAGGTAAACACCTACACTGCTGCCTCGCACAACAATTTCAAAACTACAACTAAAAGACAGAACAGACATCATCCAGAACCACAGGAAAGCTGGCTGAGTGGAAGTTCTACAGCTAGAAGGAAAGAGAGGGGCTCACAGACACCCAGAGGAACTGCAAAAAGCTGAGGTACGGAGACGCGCGCGCTGAGA
>PVJN01056181.1:0-12851 GCA_004026805.1 Lasiurus borealis | reverse complement strand
TCTCTTTCTCTTTTTGTTAATCATCAGCTGAGGGCAAGAGACACACAGAGAGAGAAACATCAATTGGTTGCCTTCTACATGCATCTGCCAGGCCCTGGATTGAGCCTGCAACTGAGGTCCACACCCTTGACCAGAATAGGACCTGGGACCCTTCTGTCCATGAGCCAAGCTGGCCTGGCTCTGTTTCTTTAAACATCTTTGCATCTAATAAGGTTGCTAATGTGGTCGATGGACCCGTGGCTCAGGGAGTGTCCCTTTCCTGGGCGGGGGTGGAAGGGAAATAGGTATAGCCTTTCCGGAAGGCAATTTGGTAAAATGGAACAAGAGCTTTTACCCAGCTATTACCTGTATAATGCTTCACACTAAAGAGACATTCCAATGTGGAATGCAGGGTCTGTGTAGAATGCTGATAATGGCACTGTTGACAACAACAAAGAAGGAGAACCACCCAGAGTCCGGAATATGACAGACGCACAGCGAACACGTTTTAGAACTGCTTACAAGGCAGCCATCACGATAACAGTCTCAGTTACTCATCAGTATTGAGTAGCTCCTATTGCTGGGCTGTATTTGGGATGCTAGGGATTCACCAGTGCAATGGTTCGTTTTGTGTCAGGCTGACGCCCCTTCCTCCATCTCCAAGCTGAATATGTCTGGGTGTGTCTGTGAGGATGTTCTGGATGAAACCAGCATTGGAATGAGTAGACTCAGGAAAGAAGATGCACCCTCCCCATATGGGTGGGGCTTCATCCAATCCACGGAGGGGCGTATTAGAACAGCAGGCGGGAAAAAGGAGGTATTTACACCCTGCTCCCCCACATCCCCGTCTCACTGCTTGAGCTGGGGCATCTCCTGCTTTCTCCTGTCCTCACACTGACACTGACATCATCAGATCCCCTGGCTCCTGGCCCCACAGACCCGAGCTGAATGGCACCATTGGCTCCCTGGGGCTCCAGCTTGCAGATGGCAGATCCTGGGGCTTCTCAGCCTCCATAATGGCTTCTAATAAATCTCTTCATCTGTGTCTACTTATGTCTATATTTCATCCATCTACACCTACAACAAAAGGAAGATATATACCTATATCTATACCCATATAGATATAAATCTTCTCTTGGTTCTATTTCTTCAAACAACCCTGACAAATACAAGCAGTAAACAAAACAGACAAAATCCATGCCCCGGAGGAGCTGACCTTTTATTGCAGGTGACAGGACAGCGTGAACATCAACATCTAATTTAGGCAGCACGTTAGCTGGTAGCAAGCACCATGGGCACAGTAACTCAGGGAAGGCGGGCATGGCAGAGACGGTGGAGGGTAGGTGCCATCACAGACTTACAGAGAGGAGCAACGGAACCCTCCCGGAGAGGGTGGCAAATCTCAGAGTTTGAAGGGAGAAAGGGAAATCTGGGGGGAGAACGTTTCAGGCAAAAGACACAGGGAGTGAAGAGGCCTTGAGGAAGCAGGTCCCTCGCCTGGTCCTGGGACCGCCGAGGCCATCGGCAAAGGGCTGAAGTGTGGGGAGTCCCTTCTTTCCACAGAAGAAGGAGGTGGAGACACAAAAACCTACAACCACCCACGTGACTGATCTGGAAGGAAGCTGATGATCTATTAGCCGGTTAAAAACCAACAGGCAACAGAATAGTGTCAGCCAGAGGATCTGGCTTCAGTTAAAACTTAGAAATACACCCAGATATGTACTGTTGTGCTCCCCCACCCTCGCACTTCCCCACTCAGGTCTTACTCCTTCCTTCCTGAATTCTTTTAGTTCATTTGAGTATCTTCCTACCTTGCATACCGCTTACTTGTGTAACAAATAAATGGGACATGCCCAGTTAAAGTAAACGGACTGGATTTCATCGTCTTTGGGCAAGCTGTATGAGTACAGGCTTCATTAACGTCATAACTAACTCTTCTGAAGTAGCGACGAACGTCCCTGGCTCTGTTGAAATGTGAAGACGACGGGAGAGTGAAAATTGGCAAGTTACTTCCAAGGGAAGTGTGACCTTAGAGAAAGAGAAGGCGGGTTTCCAGGAGGCAGGCTGCATCCATGGACACTGTCTTACATTCCCTGGGTGGAGGGTCCGGGGATGGGCCTTGTGTGGGGATCACAGACACACACTGTGGTCAGACGGGTGTATGTATATTCAGAGGTCTCTCCCAGCCATCCTCACCAGCCCGTGCATATTATAAAGCTCATCTGTATCCACAGGATGCAGTATTGACTTTCCTATCAAACTTGGATGATGGAAACTGCTTCAGGAACGGGGTATTCTGGTTTAATTGAGTTATTTGGATCATCTCTTCAATTCGGGAGTAAACAAAATCACCATCTAGGACTTCCAATGCAGCTGTTAAAGATCTTTCTAAACCACAAGCTCACTCCCCTGTGTGCCAGACACAGGCCAGTCTTTGGTGATGTGGATGTCCTTGATGGACCTGAGTCATTATTCTACTCTTGAATTTCTTTCTTTCTTAAAAAAAATATTATTTGTTGATTTCAGAGAGGAAGAGAGAGTGAGAGAGAGAAACATCAATGATGAGAGAGAATCAGAGATTGGCTGCCTCCTGCACACACCCCACCCTGGAGATGGAGCCTGCAACCTGGGCATGTGCCCTGACCGGGAATTGAACTGTGACCTCCTGGTTCCCAGGTCAATGCTCCACCACTGAGCCACACCAGTTGAACCTGTTTCTTTCTTAAAGGCCTACAAGTCAAGCTCTGAGTAACATATATACTTGGCATGTTAAAACAGTGTAAGATCATTCAATCGCCGATTATCATTTCCCTTGATCTCTTAGCAGCAGAGGCTAGAGAAAATAGCTTACTAATTCACTGAACTTGTTTTCTGGAAGGGTCCCTCTTTTATAGCTGGGAAACCTGGTGTAGACAGAAGTTCAAGAACTCCTTTCCCCGGGCTCAGCGTCTGTCAACCCTCACGCCACAGGACCACGTGCCTCAGCGTGAACTCCAATCTCTCGGGGTTCCTGAAAGAAATTGTGGTTGCAGCTGGCAGTGCAGGTTTGGCTTCTGGAGATCGTTAGAGCAACCCAGAGGGAAACAGCCGCCACGCAGGCCTGTCAGGAATCTGTGACCCGGGGATGACCGAGCCCCGCTTTGACACAGCGCAGGGAAGCACGCGCTACCTCCTCATCCTGTTGGAAACACACTTGATGCCTTCTCCTCCTCTCTTCAGATATTGTGCTTGAGTGACATTTAAATAGATGTTTTCACTGGTAAATGTCTGTAAGGGGGAAAAAAATCTCTCTCCCTCTGATTCACAGAATTTATGTGTTTTTTTTCTTGTTCAGTGCGTCCTCTCTGAACTTCTAGAGATGGTTATCATTTGACTGCCTGGCATATACAGCCCGTATGCATTGTCCAAACAAAGCTTCTTATAATTTAAATAGTTTCTAACGGTCTGATGGGAATCACAAGACATTAGACATTACAGACATATTATTCAAACACCAGACGTGGAATGGTCCTTCCATGGAACGCCTAGGGAGAAACACAGAGGATGAGCGGCGATGTCTAAGTCTACCCTGTGTTGGCAAGGGGTTCGAGCCTGGCACAGGAGGAGTAGAGCGGG
This sequence comes from Lasiurus borealis, assembly GCA_004026805.1. Lineage (NCBI taxonomy): Eukaryota > Metazoa > Chordata > Mammalia > Chiroptera > Vespertilionidae > Lasiurus > Lasiurus borealis. Next base: position 9,257 of record PVJN01056181.1, on the reverse strand, counting down.
CAGGCACGCGTCAGCCTGGGCAGTGGCTGCGCCATGAGGCCCACGGAAGAGTGGCCACAGTGCGAGAGAAAGGTCCATCATGAGAACACGATCTTGGCTTCGGTAACATTTTCAAACACACCCCCATGGACATCTCATATTTAGCGACCTGGGCTTTTAACTCAAGGAGTCACCTCGCTTGTCCTCTTGATTTCTCTGCTGTGCAGCAAAAAGGTTACTCTCCCTTCCCTTTCAACACAGCCCAGTGCGAGAAACTCTGGTTTCAGAGGGTCCTCTTGCATATGTCTTCTGCTTATTAAAAACGTCTGTCCTTCCTCCTCCCGCGCTCTGAGACCCTTTGCTTGTGTTAAGGGCTCCAGGGTCCTCCCCAAAGTTATTCCTTTCTTCATCAACTCAATGGGAATCTCTTTTTTTTCTTTTTCTCATTGTATTGGTTGTTTATGAAACCTTGGGGGTGCTGTCAGGGCACAGAGGGGACTGAGCTGTTTTGGGGTTAGCATATGATGCACAGTTGACCCAACCAACTTCCCTATGTCTGGAACCGGCCAGAGAGAAGCCACGAGGGGTATGTGGGCTCATCGCTCAGCGCTCTGTCTGTGCCTCTCCTTGGGCCAGTGTTGCTTCATCCCAGCTCCTCTGGAAATTTAGCCGGGAAAGAAGCAACTTGGGTCACCTAGGTTAGTTCTAGAACTGACCTACTCCTCACATTGTGCTGTATGGCCATTGTGGTTTATTCCTATTATTGGGTCCAGATTCCTTGTGCGGAGAAAGGAATGAACCGGAAGAACACTTGCACAGTGTAAGATCTTGGGCAGTCGGAGGAGGATTCTGATTTCTCACAAGGACACCCAGGCTCCCTCCTCAGTGCTAATAGCCTCCTGATGCTACTTGGGCAATTGAAGGACAGTCTACTTTGGATTGGTTGGGGGGAGGGTAACCAAAAAAAAGATCCGGTTATAGTTTAACAATTGCTTGTTTAAAGAAAATCTTGTTAAGGCAGTGACAAAAATTGAGGGTTTATTTGAAAATATGTTAATTAAGCGATCCTATCTCTAGATTTGTGTGTCACTTTGACCACAGTGCCGTCTTCTTCATCCGGTGCCCTAAAGTCCAGATTTTACACACATTCTAGGTGGGCTATTATGGGTGATGTTAAGGTTGTTTTGACGATTATGTATAACAAGGAATTGTCAGGCAAGATCTACTTCCAGACCCAATAACCCCACATCATAATAGCCGTTATTATCCAGAGCCCCGCATCACCTCGCTGTTCTCCCCACCACAGCCATGACTCACAAAGGAGTCAGCAACGCCGGTTAAAATAAACTCCACTTACGCATACAACAGGAAGAGAGAATCAAAATTCTTATCTCAGGGATGCATGCCCAACCATTTCCCTGAAAAACAAAATCCAGGGCAAGGCATTTTTGCCCATTATTCCTGTGATTTTCGAGGTCTTGTGAAAAAGATCCTCATTTATTTGGTAGTTCTAGAACTGACCTACTCCTCACATTGTGCTGCCTGGCCATTGTGGTTTATTCCTGGACTAAGAGAGTGAGGGGGGGGGGCATGTAATTTCATGTTTTTTCATTGGTGGCAGCTCAGTGGGAACTCTGGGAGGAGTCACCCAGGGCTCCAGGTTTCTCGTGGCCTCACTCATGCTGTTCAGAGCTGGGCAAACCCCTCCGGGAGCCCCCATGAACTCTGAAGTGATGGGCAGAGAGAACGCTGCTGTTTGACAAGCATCATTCTGAATGAGATGAATCTCAAGCAACATCTTTTTGCAAATGAGATAACAGTCCTGTGTCCTCTCCGCTTCACATCCCAACATTAAACGGTCTTGTTATCTTCAGAATGATCAAATATCTTCCTTAGCCCATCTGGCTCAGTAGATAAGAGTATCAGCCTGAGGACTGAAGGGTCCTGGGTTCAGTTCCCTGTCAGGGCACATGCCCGGGTTATGGGCTCAATTCCCAGTGTGGGGAGTACAGGAGGCAGCCGATCAATGATTCTCTCTCATGGCTGATGTTTCTATCTCTCTCTCTCTTCCTTCCTCTCTGAAATCAATAAAAATATATTTGATAAAAAAAAGAATTAACAAATATCCCATCGTAAGCCTGGGCATACCTGTGCCTACAGTGCCCGGGGAGGATAAATCCCCAAAGACATGCTCTCTAACGCTGCAGCTAGAGGCTCACAGTGAGCATGACAAGTCGCTGCTCTAACAACCTCAGTCTGACTCTGCGGTTCAGCTCCCTCAGCCTTCTCCCCTCCGTGTTATTTATTCACTGGAATGACCTCAACTCCACACCTGGACGGCGGCCACGTGCAATCCCTCTTGCTCACGGGGTGCGAGGGGAGAGCTCTCCTGGACTGAGGCCATCATCGGCCGGTCTCTCCGCTCAGGAGCGATCTCCGATTTCAGCAGCCGAGAGGCACTGAAGTGGGACCGTTTTCCTGTTGCCAGCTTGCTGCTCGGAGCATGCTTTGTTCCTCCCTCCTGTCAGCACCCAGCTGCCTCAGGATCCCCGAATTGCCATGGGTGCCAAACCAACACCTCTGCGCATCTTTCCTCTTGTTCCTCTCAGAGCAGTTACTTCGCCGAGATCTACGACCTCCGGTTTCATACCAGTGCCTGGCTCTCGGTTTTCTCCGTCCCTCTGCTGACCACCCTCATTGCCCACACTCCCTGGATGCAGCTGAACCTGTCATTTGGAAAGCCCTCCCTGTCCCCTTTCCCATGAACACCCTACTCTTCTCCAAACCTCCTCACCTCCCACCATCACTGCAGATGCTTTCTACCGACATCGGCCCTTATTAACGCCCCTCTCTCTTAGGGTCTAGCCCTGTCTTATTTCATGCATCTTTCTCTTTTTCTACATGATTATTTCATTGGTGCTCTGATTTCCTGAAAGTCTAGTGCCTCTGAGGGCTGGTATCGGGACATTTTCTCTGTTTCCCCTTCTGTCTTCTTTCCATAGAAGATCCACTTCAAGATTTGTTGACTGACTGGTCCAAGGAGCCATAACAATACAGGGTGTAGGCTATTTTAAAGGTCAAATTCTGGAACTATGCAGAGCGTCAAGCAAACAATTGCATAACTGCGATTCTTCTTCACTTGACTGCACGAAGGTTTGTCCCGGTGAGCCCTCTATTTCACTTCTGTAATGTGGCTTTTCTCAAGAGTGCACCATTCTTATCGCACTAATTGTGTCTTTCATTTAAAGGATAATAGATGAGACTCTTACATTAAAACAGGAATGGAAAACTTCTGGGTGGTTCTGGCACCCGGGTTTGAGGCGTGGGAATGATGTACAGGAGCTGGCAGCGTTATGAACCACCGCCATACTTCTACCGGCTCCTTCTCTCACAGCTTTCTCCTGTTTCCTCCTGACATTTCTCTTTCCTAGACTGCAAAGTTGTCATTAAAGCGTGTCTCTCCCTTCTAACGATAAGGTCTAGATTTCGGTTTCCAAGGGTACCCGCTCGTCTTGAGACAGGCAAGGGCTCTCAAAGACTCCTTGCAAATTACACGGTCAGCTTTCAGGAGGCACGGACGAGTGTTCGATAAATTCAGCATAAACTTAGAGCATGTCTCTAACCTACAGATGTTTATGCGAAGCAAAACAAAGACGCGAATTGCTAGTCAACAGCAAGGACTGGATGCTGGGAGACAGCGCCCGATTCTTCGGCATCCTTAGACTCAGCGTGCGAGTAGCTGTCAGGATCAGACACTGGATCCTGAGCATTGGCTGTGAAGTCACCTCCTCTTTGTAGTTGACGGTTCAGCGGTCAGAAGTCAAACAATAGGCATTTGTGTAAGAACCCAGTACACCCACTCCGAAAGTTATAAGTTCCCAACAAATTATTTTTTTAAAAAATGCACCACTGAAGCATGATTCTAGGGCTTGACAAAACACTACTTCCATCAGGGATCTTTTCAGGGTTGGCACCAATGGTCTGCTCTGCCTCGCTCTATTCCTGACCCACGTCAGCTGTGGTTCTTTGACGCCAGACATTTATATTAAAGAAGTCAAATGGGCATGTTGAACATGGGGCACATACGCCAAAGACCCAAGTGTTTTCACCCTCCCAGTTTCCCTTCCTCCAGGACACAGAGCTAAACCACCATTTCCCAGCTACCCTTGCAGTTAGGTCTGACCACAGAACATGGGCAAAAGTGGTACAATTACGTTCGGGCCTGGGTCATCAGACAGCTGCTCCCTAATCATCTACCCCCCCTCTTTCCACATCTGCCGTCTGGATGTCAACCCTCAGGAGACTGTGGAAGCCAGCGGTTAGAGACGGTAAGTCTGCGCCCCTGATGGCATCACCCAGGTAGGTTTGCAGGAAGGAGAAGTGATTTCCATTTGACTGAGGAGATACAGGGAGCTTACCGCGGAGACAGCTGTCTGATTAATACAATTCATCTAGCCTCATTGGGGACTACACCTAATGACACATTGAAACCGGCGGGAAAGAGTACCAACCATCTACAAAGTGCCTGCTTTGTGCTGGACATTGTACTGGGGATCTTACATAATCACATTCCTCCTCATAACATTGCTGAGGTAGACGTTCATACTATTACTTTTTCATCTTATACACAAGCAAGCTAAGAGCTTAAGGTTGATCAAAGTTACACCATGAGTGTGGTGGATTATGTAATCACCCCAGTTATTCACTCCCCTCTTTGCAAGAAGATTACATCTCTATCTGCCGCTGTATGACAGACAGGCAGCACCTCACTGTGCGAGAAACAGACACCTCCATTTTTCTGACCATTGGCGTTGGTGTGACACGTGTCTTGTCTTTGGTCAGTGGAAGGGGAGTGGATACCTTGTGCCATATCTGAGCAGGACCTGCCAGAGCCATTGCTTAGTTTGGCATCCTCCTGGCACCGCCATGCAATGTCCCTGATCGGACTGGGCACAAGGGGGCAGAGCACGCCACAGCTGACCGGCGAAGGCATGTACCGTGAAGGAGAACCAACCCTCTGTTTGGTAAGCCTCCGTGATGCTGGAATGGTTGTGGCCACCTTTCATCTAGTAAATGCTGATGGATGCACCCGGAGCTCGATGCTGATGCCTTTGTGTGGACACCACAGCCTGAGCTCTTAATCATGGGGCCGCACCTCCCGCGCTCGTGTTCCAACATGTACACGTTTCTGTTAGATGATAGGAGGAACACCTAAGACATCGTTTAAAAAGTCAATTCTCCTGCTGGGCAGGAGCAAAGTGGACACGTGTCAGTCTAACGCGGAAACCGCTGCAGCACCAGGACTCAAATCTGTCTCTTGATCTGTCTCTCATGTTGCACAGAATATGTTCGGGTTCAGTCCCACAAAACAACTGCGGGCGGGGATGGGGGTCTCTTTATCCGTAGAGTCACTGGCTGGCTCGTTTTGTAAAGTTTTCATAGCAGAAACCACATCCCTTGGACTGGGAGTATGGCCGGCGAACACGACAAAATCTAATCACTGAAAGAACTACCAGGACGATACAGATGTACGTACTGGTAGGTCCCCGATCCTAAGCACAGCCCTGAGAGGAAATGTGAAATGTAAGTCTGATCAAGGCTACAGGTTAGGGGATGAAGAACATTCTTTTCAGGATGACACGGCCCTGCTTCATCGGAGGGAAATAACGCTGTGTGATTAAGTAGAGGTGGTCAGGTGATCCCAATATGTGGAGAGGAGAGTGTTTTCTCAGACAAGGGGCAGAATACCAGGAGAGCGTGGACTGCAATTATGATGGCATCTTCTCTCCACCGGATCCCAATTCTTTCTAGAACTGATGATTTAAAATCCACTTAAAATGTATTCTTATCCCAAATGACTTCGTTTTCTTGTTCTCTCTCCCTAAACACTCTAACTATCACTAAAAAGAAGGCCTTAATCCAACAAAAGCATCTCGATGATTTTTGATCTTAACTACCGATTCCCTTTTCATTGACATGAATAAAATGTAATAATTTTGTAAAAAATCCAGATGAAACAATGCTCTTGGGGACCCAAATAGCATTATTGAAAATAAAGGAGAGAAATAATAAAATGCCATCTTAACAAGCTGTTAATCCAAATTGGTTCAATTGAAACATCTCAATGTCGCCCACCTTCCAGTTCTGATGCAATGAATTAAAGGAGAAAAAGCCCTGCTTTGAGAAATGCCATCCATTTAAATTGGGCAAAAGTAAATAGCTGCTTTCCCCTAGCACCCTTCCTTCCCGGAGCCTGCCTCTAGCTGGTACATTTCCTTCATTAATCTACATGCAACGCACAGATCGTTCGACGAAGGAAAAAATTAATGGAAAGAAGAAGAGCTCCGTCCTGCACACCTGCCCATTTTGATGAAGAGTGTTTATTTTGTTTTCATGAAGATCCACATGATCAACACTCTGCTCGTGAGGCAAGTAATACTTTCTACCTTTGAAAACCAGTGAAAGGGGTTAAGCTACTGTAAGGTTACATTTACTCCTCTTTAATCTCCAATGATGTTTTCCCTACTGATTATTAAACATCTCTTCTCATGTCTCATTTTCTTTTTGTCCTGAAAAGCAGAGGTAGTTTGTGAGAGGACAGGGAGGAACATGCGAGCACATTCAAGCATTTGTGTGTCTTCGCAGAAATAGCCTCTGTCGGAACTAAAGACCTGGGCCAGGTGAGCAGATAGTTACGTACTGGTGTTTATGAAATTGCTGGGCGCGGTATGACATTTCTAAAAAAAAATAAAAAAATTACAAAATGGCTCTGAGCGCACAGGGATACATGTTAAGTGGCTCTCCGTGACAAATCGGACTGAAATGGGCAAACGGATGATTTTGGAGTGTGTACTGACTGTCATCGGGACGCAATGACACTCGGCTCAGCAGTTAACCGCCGAGGAAGAAAGCAAGTCATAGTTTGGTAAATTAGCACCGAACACAGGGGCCTGCACGCTACCGGAGTGAAGGATTATTGATCGAGCCATGTCCTATCCTAGATCGTTTCCATCCTCGTCTGTATGTTTTTAACTCATCAGAGACCTTGAACTTTACAACTCGCCAATACATGGCTTTGTTGACTTAATAATCCCGGTATCTGCCTAAGGGATCTCTGCCTCCTGCTGCTGACAGTATCAGATGGACCCACGCCAGCGCCCAGCTGCTCTAAGTCATAACACTCTGCAGCACTTCTCCGGAGCTAAACTTGCCAACACGCGTCAGACACTGGGGTGGGAGAGGCAGCGTTATAGCTCGCCCTCCGCCCAGGTCGGCAGGAGATTGCTAGATTGCTCCTGCCTTCCCTAGCGACCATGAAAAAAAAAAAAGACCCACCCTTCCCTCCAAAAGGGTAGAAGGTATAAACATGCTGCTTCACCGAATCCCCGGCGCTCTGCGTATGTACATCATCTCCGGAAAGCGAACGGCATGACCAACAAGCAAAACCAGGACCGGTCTTGTTTACATTCAAAAGCAGCCAGCCAGAACCAGCTGACAACCACACCCCAAGAGGGCACCCTCCAAAGAGGAAAGCAGCCAGGCGGATGCTGGAGGCTGCCAGACCCTGCCCGGGCCCTGCCCTTCGTTCGAACGGAGCCTCCACACTCCATGCCACTGTCACAGCTTCCTGCTCCAAAGGCGGCTGTCACCTTCCCTACCTCTTTCCTCATCAGCATCACTTTGTGTGTTGGGGGGAGGACCAGGACTCACCACCAAAGACGAGGAGAGCCGGGCAGAGGCCAGCCTTGCCCAAGGCGAGGGCAGCCTGCGAGGGGGACAGGACTCACCGGTGTTCCCGGGAGGAGTGTGGAAATGGAACTCGGGTGATAATAATCTGCTCCCCCCGTCCCCGACTCCCCACCTGCAGAGGGAGTCCGGCCCTCCGTTTCCGAGGCTGCAACCTCATGCACTTAGCAACGCTGCTCACACACCGGCCTGCAGACTGTCACCTGGTCGCCTCTCGCTAGCACAGCCTCCGTTTCCCGGGCTCCCCAGCCCTGCCCAGGAGTCCACCAGGTCTCCACGCTCCTGAGGAGGGTCCCGGGACCCCTCGACAGGCTTTGCTTGATGTCTCACAGACCAGGATGTTCCCACAAGCACCTTTCTACCCTCTGCACCCCTCCGCACGCTCCCTCCCCCCACCCGGAAAGTTAAGAATGCCGGGAGTGACGGATGAATGGATGCTTTGGAAGCCAAAGGTTGAACCGAGAAAACAGTCCTCAGGGACTGATCCTTGGTGTGTGTTCATGTGTGTTCATGTGTGTTCATGTGTATGTGTGTGTGTGTGTGTGTGTGTGTGTGTGCTGTGTCCCTTTCTTCCCTTAAGGACCGGATCTTTCTCTCCATTCTCCGCTCAGCTCGGATCTCTTGGTGTAGCAGGGTTCTCTTGATTTTGAATAGCTACTCGGATGCACCGCCATGCGTGAAATGGATGGTTTGCAGCCTCTCTGTCCCACGCAATCCCGTGGAGGATCAGTTATTCGGATTCTGCCCGGGCTAAGGGAACCGGTCCTTTAGAGAGAGCGAGAGGCTGAGTGCGCTCCACCTTAGTTAAAGCTAAGCCTGTGCCCTGGCCAGGGCTGCAGACACGGTGGCAGCCTGCGCTGTGCTCTGGCCTTGGTGCTGAATCTGGAATCGGGGACCCGACCCATCTCAGCCCCGGGGCAACTTAGGGGGAGGTTTGCTGGGCGCCTTGGGGTCCCTGGTGCTCCCTGAGGGTGGCCGGCCGGAAGTTGGGAAGAGCCGGTGCCCTAGGACCCGTGCCGGGCACGCGGCCGGTTTATTGCTTTGCCTGGAGCTGGGAAAGTTTGTCCAATCTTTTTTTATTTTTATTTTTTTATTTTGTAACTGGAGCTGCCTTCTCCCCTCCCACCTGAGTCGCCATGGAGACTCCAGCTCTCTCTCTCTCTCTCTCTCTCTCTCTCCAGGCAAAATGGGCGAAGCTTCATGAGCTCAGCCTGGACTGTCGCAAGCCCCCCTCTCCTCTCAGCGGCTTGTGGGCACCCGGTACCCCCCTCCCCGGGGTTCAGCAGGGAACGGCACTGGGAGGGATGTGGCTGGCATTGCACCCTGTTTTTTGTGTGTGTGGGGCTCCCTCGGACCGCCTGGCTTCGGATCCAAGCAGGCAGGAGCCTCTCTAAACATATGATAAACCTCCCAGCCCCCAGCACGAGGCTCTCCCCACCCCTTCCTTTTATAGGCGTGGAGGCGGGCTCCTTTGGAAAATTCTGGCATTCTGGCTCTCCATGAACCTCACCCCGCATCTGGGTGGCTGTCCC
>PVJN01056180.1:0-12852 GCA_004026805.1 Lasiurus borealis | reverse complement strand
ATGCCCCATCATCCGCCCAATCTTGTCTACTTTATGCTCTTCCAAGCTTCCTTCAGGTTCTCTTTCTCTAATCTTCACAAATTTATCTCTTAAAGAATATTAAAGGATAGATACAGAGGCAGTAAAGCTTCAAACAGACTGTGAAATTACAGCAGGAAGATTAAAGTTAGGTGAGGTAGATAAGAGATCAATCAAAGGATTTGTATGCATGCATATAAGCATAACCAATGAACATAGACACTGGGAGGGTTGGGGTATGCCTGGGAGGGAGGGGGGGCAATGGGGAGATATGTATAAAAAATATTAATGAATTGTTCTTAAAATCTCCCTGTGGATAGCAGGATAAAAACAACAACCCACTTGACTTCTAGGAATTCTCCTCTTCTTGTTATGTCTTCATTCATTTTTAAAGGATATTTTGAGCCTCTTGGAAAGGGATAGAATCTATTCACTTATAAGATGAACATACTATTCGTGATGATGTGAAATAACAATTCAGTGGGAGGATGCTAAGGCTTACAGAAAGGCAACAGTGATGAGACCCCCGGGAGAGGCCAAAGGCAGCACACAGCCCACCTGAGATCCGGCTGCGAGAAGTGCAGCTGCCATCTCCCAGTCTCCGGTGCTCCCCTCCTGGGGCACGGCAGGAACCCAGGGAGCCGACTGAGCTGGTGAGGGGAGAAAGGAACCATTAGAGGTGTACCATTCATTCTTTCCCAATAAGAGCCTAGGCCCCATTTTAGCAGGGCCTAAGGGTCACAGTTTTTCTATATCTATGCCCATTGGTAAGACTCAAATGCAGAAATATAGCAGAAGAGACCTTCACTCAGAATGTTCGGTAAGGTTACTGAGTGGCTTTTAGTAACCTTTTCCTGTCATCCATCTCTACTACATTGGCTATCGTATGAATTTATATGATTTAAATGTAATTTTCATCTTGTAAAGTGTATCTTACCGGGTGTGTTCTCCAACAGCAATCAGTGTTGCTGTCACTTCCTTAGTCTCCCACATTTGGCACCACTAAGATGCACTTGCAGCATATGAAGGGAGTGGTTATATATGAAGTGGGGAAAACCCTATTATGTGGCTTGCAGAATACAGGAGCTCCTTATATTCCTGTGACCAGGGCCAAGGAAGAATGAACTAGCTGCAATATTGATTATGCTGTTCAGTTCAAGGCAATTGGGGATTTTTAATTCTACTCTGTGAACAGAGATTAAGAGACTCTTCTGCACTGTGCTCCCCGCGCACCCATCCTCCAGACGCTCACCCTTTTCCTGAAGGGACTGTGGCTCTTCTTCAAGGTCACAGCACATGTGTTCCATTGGCCCTGGTGCCATTCTCCACGGCCCCGCCTCTTGGCTTCCCCTTTCCACCTGGGGCTGTGCTCCATCCAGCTGGACATTCATCGACTGCCATCCTGTCCCTAGGGCTGCTGTCTGTTCTGAAAGCATTTTTGCTGCAAACCCAAATGGTGACCTGGAACAAATTCATATCAACAGTTCCTATGAAAATGGAAAGGGTTGATATTTCCAAAGGAATTAGGGAGACAGCAAAGGGATAAAAGATGAAACTGGATAATAAGAGCTTGATGGAAGATGAACTTTAAAAGCTTGATATAGTCCGATCAACTGAGCCTGAGCCAAGCTTCTTGCAGGAACTAAGAAATGAACAGGTGCCACAGAGCAAACTCACTAATGGCTATTTTGGGAACCTTGTGATAGAAACAATATCCCTGAAGGCTACGAGAACTTCATTTAAGAAAAATAAAGGAACGGTCCTGGAAATTCAAAAGCTATCTGTTAATCCAACCACTGAAAAGACAGTAAAGTAAAACAATCTAGAAACATGCAGGAAGGAATGTGCACAGACTTGCACCCAACAAAAATGGATATAATCACTTATAAGATTTTCTGCCACAAACTCCATTCACATTGATTGGCTTAGAATAAATTATTACTATAGGTAAACGTCCCAACCAAAGCATGTATTTGTGTCAAGAGCACTTTTGTTTCTAACAGAAAAAAAAAAAGTGAAGAAAACAGGAAATATGGCCATGGGGAAAAGTTAAAAACACGGACATAGTTTTGTGTTGGTGAGAAAGGCTAATGAATGATACTACCAATAAATAAGGAAAAACATTTTCAATTTCTATACAGCTCTCATGTGTGTGTGTGTGTGTTTTAAGATCCTCACCCAAGGACATTCTTATTGACTTTAGAAAGAGATGCAGGAAAGAGAGAGGAAGGAGGGAGGGAGAGGGAGAGAGAGAGAGAGAGACATCCATGTATGAGAGAAACATCGATTGGTATACAAGACGATGCCAGGGCCAGATCTCTTCTTTTGATGGCAAGAGAAGAGATTTAGGTTTTTAAAAACTCTTAGTAATAACCCAGCAGTATGCAGGACTGGGTGTGTGGGCTCTCCTTTTCTCTGGACATTTTAAAAGCAGGACAGGTCCCACCTGTGTTGTGATACAGGCCTTGCTGTCTTATGGCACAGAAACAGTCTATGACACTTCACAGAGTTCCTTTCTCCTTGACAGAGCTTTGGTAACTAACTACCCTGGCTCACTCCTATCTACCCAACATTTGCAAGAACCCAAAATCCCAGGATGGGTAATGACAGACATCAAGTCGTTTATTTTCTTCCCATTTCTCTTTGACAAAAGAGGTAGGGGGGAACCCTAAGCCCAATGCACAGAAAGAGAACAAATTCCCCTTAATTCTCAGAGGTCCAGACGCCCCAGGGCCTCACGGGAGCATCCTGGACTGCTTTCCAGTTTAGGTTTCCTTTTCAGAGACATCTCACAAGAAAGGAAAATTCCCAAGAAAGCCAGAAAGAGAACCTTCCATTTTCGCTTTCTCCTCTGACTTCTGGCCCCCTGTATTCGCTTTATTCTTAACACACACATAAGACACCAATTGCATCCTCTTCACCAAAGGTCTTTCCTGTTCTCTGGCTCCCTTCACAAATCCTCCCTCAGCACTTTACCTGGAGCTCAGTATGGACACCTGTCTCAAACCTATTTCTCCATCTCCCCAGCAGCAGGGTCTCTGGATAGGGGGCTTCTCCCGCAGAGCCCAATGGGCCAGCCAGCTGGGAGCCTCCCCAGACCACTGACAAACCCGGCCAAGTGCTGGCGAGAAATCTCAGCACAAGGAGGGAGGGCTTTCTCCCGGTCCCAGGACGACCCCAGGCCCTACTGGAGTCGGGTTCTAGGCTTCCCATTTCCTCTTTTTTCCCCACATTATCTGGGATGGGGGAGTGGAGGTGGTGGAGGGGCGGAGGGAGAGGCCCGGCAGGCACCTGCAGAAGTTCGTTTTTGCAGCAGGTGCAGCCGGGCAGCGCAAGGACCACGGTGTGGGCAGGAGTAGCCCAAGGGCACGGGGACGAGCGGCGCTCAGAGGAGCAGCCAGGCCCCCGCCCCGGGCCGGCGGGCGGGCGGGCGGGCAGCGAGGGCCCCACGGGCGCCGCCGGGGAGTAGGGTGGCTGCCTCCCTCCTCCTTGTCACCGCGCCCGGGAGGGGTTCACATTTCAGAGTATTTTCCGAGGCTGCCAGCACGGGAGCCGGGGGAGTGAGGTCAGAGAACAGGTTCTCCGAGAACTGGGGCAGGAGCGAGCGACGGGAAAGGGGCCACGGGCAGCCTGCGCGCGAGTGGCAGCGGCGGAGCCCGCGGGGCTGGCTGACAGCGACGCCGCCGGGGCGCGGGGCGCGGGGCGCGGGCGGCGGGCAAACTGTCAGGAGGGGCCGAGCCCGGGGAAGGCAGCGACCCGAGGCCGCGGCGGCGCTCCTCCCCGCCCCCACGGGTGACCGGCCCCCCACGCCGCCCCGGGAGCCGGGCGTCCCTCCCTCCACTCGCGACTGCCGCCCGCCGCCCCGACTCACCCGGTCGGCCTGGCCCGCGGCCCGGTGCCTCCTCCGGGCCCCGCCCGCCCCGCCCTCCGCGCTGCGCCGCCCGAGCTGCAGCCGCGGCGCCCGCGCCAGCGCCAGGCGGAGACGGGCCGGCGAGCGCGGCGGCGCGGGCACAGGAAACCCCGCCCGCTTCCGGGGCTCGGCGGCGGCGGCGGCGCGGGGGTGCGGGGGGCGGGCCGCAGGGCCCGGAGGAGGCACCCGCCGCCGGAGGTCGCCACCCCGGGGGGCGGAGGGGGGCGGGACGCGGGGCCGCAGCGTCCCGGGAGGTCCCGTCTGGCCGTGTCCCGCCCCGGCCCGTCCCCGGGTCCTCCGCCCCCGGTTCATTAATGACCGACCGCCCGTCCTGTGCCAGGCAGCCCGCCGGCCGGGGACTCCCCGCGGCGCTCACCTTCCCGGGCGCGGATAACGGGAAGGAGCGGCGGGGACCGCGGGCAGCCAGCGGGAGCACCGAGGAGGAGTCCTCACTCCCAGCGCGGGCGGCAGGGGGGCTGCACCGGGGCCCGAGGCCTGGCGGCCGCTTTGTCCACCTTGCAGGAGCCGCGAGCCGCCTGTGGCTTGCAGAGCTCCTGTCGTGCGGACTTCATTAATAAAATGTTAAATAGCCGATAAGCCGTATGCTGGACAGAGTGGGTTGAAACGCGTTAAAATGAATTTTTATGTACCTTTAACTTCTTCATGTGGTGCCTAAAATATTTCAATTTTATAGATGTGGCTTGCTTTAACTTTTATTAGACAGAGCGCTGCTTCAAAAAGCATTAAGATGAACTTGACTGGGAAAGATGAGAAAGGCCTACAAACATCATAAACACGTTAGCACGGGAATCTTCTTTATAATCTACAGATTGCACTCATTATGTCTCATCCCAACGACTCTGTAAAATCTTACAGACTTCGAGAATGTGTGACTCACTTAAGGTCACAGGTGACAAGCATTCTTTAATATATATATATGTGTGTGTGTGTGTGTGTGTTTGTTTTGTTTTTTCCTATGTGCCAGGCGCTGTAACTGAATTCTGGGAGTCCAAGATCCTAAAGGAACTGTCTGTGGACTTAAGGACTCAGTCAACAAATATTTGCAATAAAATGTAGTGGATGCTGAAATGGAGGAATATACTTCGCACTGGGAGCAAAGGAGTGAACTTATATGGGAGAGAGGTCAGAGAAGACCTGGAAGAGGTCTTGAGGCAGAAGAGTGGGGAGGGATCCATAATGGATCCCTGGACATGCACTTGGGAATGGATATAAGAGCAGTTTCTAGAGCAGATTCTAGGATATGGGGTGGGGTGGGGGGAGTGGTAGAACTAAGTCCAGGGGTTCTTTTCATGGATGTTAGCACGGGTGAGAAATACGAGGTGTATTACTAACTATAGGGTAGGCTAACAATACCAGATCTCTGTGGCTTAATCCAATAAATGCCTGTTTCTTGCAAATCACGGTGTGTAGTGGGGCCAGTGGGTGGGGTGTCTACTTCTATGTTGTGGCTCCACCTGCCCTGTTGCCTTGGAATCATCCAATTTATAGGCCTCAGATAAGAGAGGAGAGCTGTGCCTGATATATCAGGGGCCAGCCCTGGAAATGGTGTGCATGTTTGCACCCTATTCCCTTAGCCAGAGTTCAGGTGTGTGGTCACATGGCCCAGCCTGACTGCAGGGGCTGCTGGGAAGTGAAGTGTGTGTGCCTAGGAGAAAAGGAAATGGAGTTTGATGAACGCTTAGCATTGCTTCTGCCACACAATATTAAACTGAACATAACCAAGTACCTAAATCTGACTTCACCTGAAAGGAATATTTGGAGAGGGCTGGCAGGTAGATACATATGAGAAACAGCATAGACTCTCCTCTCCTCTTCTTTGGGAAATAAACTGATATGAGATTGTATCCAAAACAAAACTGAGAAAAATAAGCTTTGGTCAATGGCACCATAATGAATCATTAATATTTAATAAATATTTACTTTATGCCAGAACCTTGTCTTAAACATCACTGGGGCGGGTGTGTGTGTGTGTATGTGTGTGTGTGTGTGTGTGAAATACCTTTATAGTATGCTTTCAATGTGTCATCTGTTTAGCAGTTAATCAAGAAACTGTGAGGTGTAGATATTATCTCAGCATGGGTTCAGGGGCATTAAGTGAGCCAAAAGGCAAAATTGGGAATTGGGCCTGGCCTCAGACTTATAATCTGGCGTACTAGTCACCAGAGTGGTATCTTAACCTTTCACAGTATTATATGCACAAGTCCAAACTCCTACATAATGTTATAAGTTGGAGTAATTAAATATGCATTGAGTAGTAAGCAGATGATCCCATCTTTTTAAGACTTTCTAATAGAGTGGTCGGCAAACTGCAGCTCTTTGGCCCCTTGATTGTGGCTCTTGCACAAAATACCAGGTGCGAGCCAAAAACCAGTTTGGCTCAGTGGATAGAGCATAGGCCTACGCACTGAAAGGTCCCAGGTTCAATTCCGTTCAAGGGCATTTACTTTGGTTGCAGGCACATCTCCAGTGTGGGGCATGCAGGAAGCAGCTGATCGATGTCTCTCTCCCATCAATGTTTCTAACTCTCTATTCCTCTCCCTTCCTCTCTAAAAAAAATCAATAAAATATATTTTAAAAAATACCAAGTACGTACAGTGCAATTGAAACTTCGGAGCCCATGCACAGAAGTCGATTTGCAGCTCTCAAAAGAAATTTCAATCGTTCAATATTTAGCTCTGTTGACTAATGAGGTTTTTTTTTATTCTTTTTTTTTATTGTTTAAAGTATTACAAATAGTAAGACAAATGTCTCTCTCTCTCTCTTTTTTTACCCCATTGACCTCCCCCTGGCCTTCCCTACCCCCCAGTACATGCCCTCACCTGGCCCTCCCCCCAGTGTCTTGTATCCATTGGTTATGCTATATACATGCAAACAAGTCTTTTGTTTGAACTCTTACAGCCCTCCCGCCTCCCACACACAACCTCCCCTGCCTTCTCGCTATAGTATGACAGTTTGTTCAATACTCCTTTGCCTCTGTATCTGTTTTTCTCCCCACCTGATTCTTTTCTTTAAAAAATCTTGCCTCTGCAGACTAGAAATAAACCTATAAGAACAAAAAATGTTTGAGTCCCAATTTCAATGTCCCACAGTTGTGAGTCCCAGTTTCAATGTCAAACAGTTTCTTAAGTGTACACATCAGCAGTGGTATCTGGATGGTGGACAAATGGTGGCAATGCAGGTCCAACCCTCTCTGGTTTGGTCCTAGGCATTCCTGTAGGGACGCACAGCTGCTGACTGCTAGCATGGCAAGGCATCATCAGCGTCTTCCGTCTCTGGACTGTTTCTCCTCTTGTCTTTGTGGTTGGCGCAGACCTGTCAATTTCTCCCTGTTGCAGGAGTCCACTTGGTCTTGGAGTTGTTTTCTGAAAGTATATAAATATATTCTCGACCAAAAGTTAATAAAGGAGTCTTTTCTATAAAATTGACTTGGGGTCCTTTTTATTTTTGTCCAAACAATTTTCCTTTGGCTTATTTTGACACCATGTGTGTTTTTCATGGGTGTCTTGCTGTTAGCATTACAAATGAGATTTAATTTTTTAAACTAAAAATTTTCTAGATGTAATTTACTTACAGGATATTTTTTCTTCATGATATTACCTTATTATTCCCCCCTTTTTTGATTAATGGAGACTTTTGTAAATTTTTAATGCAATTTTGATTAACTTAAAATTTTAATTTTTTGCACAAAAATATGACTGCTTTAGGTTCATTGCATTTTAAGCAATTTTACCATGAGATGAACTACCAATAGAAATTTTAGTTAATACTTTAGGAACAGCTTTTTGTCCAGTATAATTAAATTTTCTTGCATATTCACTTATTTCAATTAGCCAATTTAAATTAACCTGAAAGCTTGATTTCTCTTTTACTGTCAAATGTAATATTCTGCCAACAATCTTAGTTTACCCTGTAAATATTAGTGGAAAGGATTATTTGCATTCTTGAGTAGACTCTGAGCATTCCTGGTGCTAGGCTGGATTTAGATATAGGGCAACTGCTGTCGGCCAAGTCTCTGTCTGTTACCTGGGTCCCGATCTGTGCTGGGCGTGGGAAGCCAAGCAGCCATGGGGGCAGGAAACCTCTGGTGAGGGTTCAGGCCCTGGCAAGGTTGGGGGGGGGTGAGGGTCCATGGCCCACCTCTGTTGACCCCCAAGTTCTCTCCTGTTGGTCCCTCTGCAACTGTGCCTGTCTTAGGTTGTTCCTTCCCTGAGGAATCTCTTACCTGTCTCTGGCTAACCAGTCATCCTTAGGGGCCAAGCAGGATGATGTAAGGTTCAGTTCTGTCACCTTGGTAGGCTATGCCCCCCTGGCCTCCATGCCCAGCACCTGCCTTGGAATCCCCTCGCCTGCTGGCAGGGCCCCCAGCACTGATCACATATCTCGGGGGAACTCAGGTTCCTTCTCCAGGGAGGGCCCAGCTCACACCATTGGGTGAGAGGCAGATCCATTGTACCGGCCACCTCGAGGCTTCAACCTCAGCATGAATAGAAAACTCAGGCAACAGCTGAGGGCAATTGGATTGTGAGAAGAGGGTCCCTCTTGGCAAAAAGGGTAAGAGGCGCCAATATAGAATGCTCAAGTGCCTTCCCAGTGCCTTAATTACTTCTAAAAGGGATTAAATGCTTTCATGTCCTTTTATAAATTGCTGCCAAACATGAAAAGAATTAGTTTGTAATTTTGTTTGGGATAATTGTACAATATGCTGTTGTGAAATATCAAAAATTAAATGACATTGTAGAATAATATCGTGTAAGGATATTCTTTGCTCTAGGGTCTAGGCCATGGCAATTCAATTTCAAACTGGTTGTCAATTTCTTTTTGTAACTTTATATAAACTTTGTCAGGGAGGCAAAAACACAAATTACTTACTTTAGTTCAAAGAGACCATTGACTTTCAACTACAATCCTTACGATATTTGAAGGAAACTATTTCCTTCCAAAATAATTTTCAGGCTACAGAGAGTTTCATTTAAAAATCTTTGTCACATGAAACACTTTCTTTTAAGGTTATGGTGACCACTAGTATGGATTAGATTTAATATTTTATTTTTTTCCTTATATTTTTAAAATTTTTATTTTTTACATGTGTCCTTATTCTCCCATTACCACCCCCCTGCCCCCGCCCTCCACTCATGCCCCACCCCCTGTTTTCTGTGTCCATTGATTAGGCTCATATACATTCACGTAAGTCCCTCTGTTGATGTCTTCCCCTTACTCCCACCGACCCCCACCTTTCCTGAGGTTTGATGTTCTGATAGATTTTTCTCAGTCTCTAGATCTGTTCTTGTTCATCAGTCTATACCATTCATTATATTCCACAAATGAATGAGATCATGTGACATTTATCTTTCTCTGTGTGGCTTATTTCACTTAGCATAATGCTTTCCATCTCCATCCATGCTATTGCAAATGATAGGAGTTCTTTTTTTTTTTTTTACCGCAGTGTACTATTCCATTGTGTAGATGTACCACAGTTTTTTAATCCATTCATCTGCTGATGGGCACTTAGGCTGTTTCCAAATCTTAGCTATGGTGAATTGTGCTGCTATGAACATAGAGGTGCATATATATATTTTCTGGTTCGTGTTTCTAGTTTCTTGGGATATATTTCTAGAAGTGGGATCACTGGGTCAAATGGGAGTTCCATTTTTAGTTTTTTGAGGAAACTCCATACTGTTCTCCACAGTGGCTACACCAGTTTGCATTCCCACCAGCAGTGCAAAAGAGATCCTTTTTCTCCACATCCTTGCCATTTGTTGATAGCCATTCTGACAGGTGTGAGATGGTACTGCATTGTTGTTTTGATTTGCATCTCTCTGATGATTAGTGACTTTGAGCAGGTTTTCATATGTATCTTGGCCTTCCTTCTGTCTTCTTTCAAAAAGTGTCTATTTAGATCAGTTGCCCATTTTTTGATTGGGTTGTTTATCTTTTTTTTTGTGAAGTTGTATGAATTCTCTGTAAATGTTGGAGATTAAACCCTTATCGTTGATATCATTGGCAAATATGTTCTCCCATGCAGTGGGCTATTTTGTTTTGTTAATGGTTTCTTTTGTTGTGCAAAGCTTTTTATTTTGATGTAGTCCCATTTGTTTATTTTCTCTTTAGTTTCCATTGCCCTAACAGCAGTATCAGTGAAGAAGTTCCTTCGGCATATGTCGGAGATTTTGCTGCCTGTGGATTCCTCTAGCATTTTTATGGTGTCCTGTCCTTTATCCATTTTGAGTTTATTTTTGTGTATGGTATAAGTTGGTGGTCTAGTTTCATTTTTTTTGCATGTATCTGTCCAATTTTCCCAACACCATTTGTTGAAAAGACTGTCTTGACTCCATTGTATGTTCATGCCTCCTTTGTCAAATATTAATTGGGCATAGTTGTTTGGGTCAATTTCTATTCCAGTGATCTATATGTCTGTTCTTGTGCCAGTACAAGACTGTTTTAAGAACAGTGGCTTTGTAATACAACTTGAAATCTGGTATTGAGATCCCACCTACTTTGTTCTTCTTTCTCAGGGTTGCTGCAACTGCTCAGAGTCTTTTTTTATTCCAGATGAATTTTTGGAAAGTTTGTTCTAGGTCTGTGAAATATGCCGTTGGTATTTTAATGGAAGTGAATTGAATTTATAGATTGCTTTGGGTATTATGGACATTTGATAATGTGTTGACTAATGAGTTTGTTGACAACTGTTCTAGTGGAATTGTTTCAAGATCAGCTTTGAAAGCACAATGTAGGAAGAGCATCTTGGATAAAATCAGAAGGAAAAAATATACATGTTGTATGGCATGCTATGGTATGAAGAACAGAATTATGGGGATGTCTAGAGTATAGAAAAAAATGAAATGGGAAAATTGACAGAAAGATTAGAACAGTGGGTCAAGGATTTTTATTTGCTATGTCAAGTAATACAGAGTCACTATATTTAGTACTATAAGAAAGTGATATACCTCATGGGTCTAATTATACCATTCTTGGTCCTTGGTTGCCCTGTTGATAGAGTTCGGAATAACAGAATGGGATGAACTGGCCAATAGCCAGATGCCAGAAACCAAACATTGTCTCACTAATAAAAATATGTGGACAGGAAACCAGAAGGCTGGTCAACCTTAATTGCTCTGAAAGGTCAGAGCTAATCACTCACTGTTTAGTTGAAACATTGTTAGCTGAAGCAGCCTCCATCTGTCCTCTTATGTAAATTTCTGTTATTGGAATTTCCTGCCTAAAGGCTATGGGTGTATCCCATAGTCTTAATAAATGGGATAGCAGGCCAGAGCAGTGAGCAGTCTTCCCACTAGATGTAATCTCCCACCTGCCCCCCCAATATTCCCAAATTAATATTTTTCTAGTCTCTTTTAATCTGTATTTGGCCTCCTCCGGAACATGAACCCTGAATGGGAACCCTGAACCACGCGGGACATGAAAGGGGTTCCCACAGCCAGATTCTAGCACATGGAATACAGAGTTCCTTGGAACACAGCAATGTGTTCTCTACACGTTCTCTACAGGACTTCAAAAAACCTCAAGAGATTGAGTCTCTTGCCTGTCAGTCTTAGCTCCTTCAATTATGAACTCCTGTTCTGATGTGGTTTGAATAAGAAACTGTTCACCAATTTGGGATTGTGATATAAAAGTGCCTTTATTAGTCTTACTCTTTGTAATGAATTATCATCTAGGCTTATAAAAACCTGTTTCTCCATAATGAAAACATACCTTCAATTACTAATTAGGACCTAACTACCATCTGTGACACTGCTTTTCTTTTATTCAGAGTTTTGAAGCTTGACATCAGAGCAGTGGAAATTTTTGCTTCCTCTATGTCCATGGCTATAAAGGGAAGATGAAGGCTGAAGTTTTAGGTTAGGACTCATGTAAAGAGAAAGGGCAAGGGCCTCTCCTCTCAGGAGTTCATAATTATAACTAACATTTGTAGAACACTTTACAATGTACAAAGTGCTTTTGTATACATGTGATCTTCAAAACTCAATGAGTTAAATTATCTTTATCCCTGGTTTAAGGTTAAGGAAATAGTGGTTCAGCCATTGAAAATTGTAGAACCTCTACTTTTTATTTCTATAATCTTGGGCAGGTGTGTGTGTGTGTGTGTGTGTGTGTTTCTTAATTGATAAAATTGATGTTATTATACCTACTTTGTTAGGTTGTTTTGAAAGTAAATAAGATGATGTAAATAAACAATTTAATGCACAGTAAGAATTCAATATATGATAACACCTAGGAACTGAAGCTGGATAATTGTTGAAAAGAGGACTTTAGTAGGATAATGGACAGTGCCAAAATGGGATGAAAGATAAATGTATTCCTGAGTCTCAGTGAAGTAGACAGACTATTGGCATGGAGTGCGCTGAAGATGTAGGTGGCGGAGTGGGGTGCTGGAACTGGACATAGGGAGGGGTTGCAGTTGTGGGTAATGACTGCAGTGAGTTTCTGCAGTGATGGAAAAAGAGCATTTAAGGTAAGAGAAGGTCAAGGAGCTGAGAGGCTAGGGAGTTAGGTGGGATAGTATTCAAAGTATTTGACTCCTGGTAATGGCATGGACATGAATCCATCAAAATGAATGTAGGTTAAAGCGCTGGTGTGGGGTCCTGGAGGCACGAGGGACTGTCAAAATATTTCAGTATTTTAATAATCATACGTGTGCAGTTTAACCCAGGGCACAAGATGCATTATCCACAAAGGTATTGAAGTCCCCAGTCTGCTGTTAGGATTCTGTATATTTTTTATTTCAGTTAGTGTCTCTAGTTGGTCCTTTTTCATCTCCTCTTGGGGCTTGCTAATTTTAAGCATCATCTCTAGCATCTCTAGTTGGCTCTTTTGTATCTCTAGTCGGCTTTCGCAAAATTTATCCACCTTTTCTTCCATATTCTTGAGAGACCTTATAAGCATGGTTT
>PVJN01056179.1:0-12853 GCA_004026805.1 Lasiurus borealis | reverse complement strand
CCTGTAAGGACCAAATATAAATGAAAATCTCAATTCTCTTCTTTATCTGGTTAAAATCTTCCATTTCTAGTTAAACTTTCAACATTTCAGCCATCAACATATCAAATTTCTTCATATCTGCCATGGAATCTCATCTATATCCTGTCTAATAAAAGAATAATATGCAAATTGACTGTACCTCTGCTACACTAACCAGCCATGCCCACCAGCCACACCCACCAGCCAATCAGAGCTAATATGCAAATTAACCCAAGATGGCTATGGCCACAGAGAGCACAGGAGAGAGGTCTGGGTTGTCCCTGGCGATGGAAGAAGCCAAGCTTTCCGCAAAGCCTGGCCAGCAGAGGTTAAGACAAAAAAGTTTCAATGGCTGTGCCAGCAGAGGCTCTGCTCCAGGCTACAAAGTTTCAATTGTAGAAGATAAATAAATCCCAGATACCAGGGCCTCTTCTTGGGTTGCTGGGGGGTGTAGCTGGCCTGCAAACCACCACAGGCCCCTCGCTCAGGCCACCCTAAGCCCCAAGAGAACACCCACTCTAATCCAGGACACCCTTCAGGGCAAACCAGCTGGCCCCCATCCAGGCACCAGGCCTCTATTCTATCTAATAAAAGAGTAATATGCAGATTGACCATCACTCCAACACATAAGATGACTGCTCCCATGTGTACACAAGATGGCCACCACAAGATAGCCAGCAGGGGAGGGTAGTTGGCAGGGACTAGGCTTGCAAGGGAGGGTAGTTGGGGGTGATCAAGCTTGCAGGGGAGGGCAGTTAAGAATGACCAGGCTGACTGAGGAGGGAAGCTGGGGTGACTGGGTCTGCAGGGAAGGGCAGTTGGGGGTAACCAGGCCCATAGGGGAGAGCAATTAGGGGCAAACAGGCTGGCAGGGGAGCAGTTAGGCATGAATCAGGCTGCAGGGGAGTGATTAGAGGGTGATCAGGCTGGCACACAGAAGCGGTTAGGGGCAATCAAGAAGGCAGGCAGGTGAGGCTTCCCTCCCTTCTCCACCGCCCCACTTGCTTGCTTCTCACAGCTTTCCTCCCTTCTGCAGCACTTGGCTTCCTTCTACACTGTCTTCAGTCTTCCCTCTGCACCAGGATATGCAAATTAATTGCCATCTTGGTTGGGCTAATTGCATACTCTGATTGACTGGGGGCATGGCTGGGGCGTGGCTTGAGTGTAGCAGAGGTATGATCAATTTGCATATTACTCTTTTATTAGATAGGATTATATACATTTTATTGGAAATATTTTATTTTAACAAAATTACATTTAGCTAAGTTATAAAAATGAAGAGGCTTAACAGATAATGAAATTATAATATTCATCCTACAAAAGAAATTTAGCCCTAGCTAAATTTGGCTCAGTGGAGAGAGCGTCAGCCTGTGGACTGAAGGGTCCCGGTTTCGATTCCAGTCAATGGCATGGGTTGTGGGCTCGATCCCCAAGAGGTAGCCAATCAATGATTTCCTGTCATCACTGATGTTTCTGTCTATCTCTCCCTCTCCTTTCCTCTCTGAAATCAATAAAAATATATTTTTTAAAAAAGAAACTTTAAGGCAAGACAGCAAAATGTCCAAACCAAATCAAATGCTGATACCTCACTTGTACATCATATTCACATGAATATTTATAAGGATAAAAAATGTAAACACATAACATAAACTTTAATGCTTAGTTCATTCTTAGCTTAATTTTAAAGAATAATTAGGCCAGTTTTTATTTCAAAAAAAATTCTTCTTTTAAAATATATTGTCTTTTGATGCTGTTACCACACTCTATTAAAATATTCCTGGAGCCATCCCATGTCCCAACATCCCAACCTACATCCTCTCTACCTAACTCATCAAATAAATTCACATCTTTAAATTGTAATACTTAATTCCAAATCAAAGTTTAAAAAAACAACAGGAAAAACATTTTTTTCAAAACTCCTTGGAATAGAGTATGTGAAAACATGGTCACAGCTGCTAGGCACAGATGAAGTCTTTTTGTCTTTTACCCAGAGCAGAAAACCATTAAAGTCTCCAAGAAGAGTCACACAACCTTGATTTTCTGTGCTGTGTATGCTTTACTGCCACTCCCAGGAAAGGAGAAGCTGCCTTTAACATTTATTTGGGGGCTATTTACTTGGAGCAGAAATTAAAAGTGCCTACATTCTCTGAGTTTCATCTCTTCAGATTTTGAATCCTCACTACCTCCTTTTGCTTTTCAAACACATTATCAATATAAGAAGCACCTAAAGTAGAGTCTTCACCACAAGCTAGAGTGGCTGAGGAGCAAACAACTTAAATAAACCAAGATGAGTTCTCTGCTTACCAAGTTACTTAAGCTGCTCTGATCGATTCTCTTCTCCAAAATGTACCTGCCATTTTAAATAACCTCAGGCCAATTATTTGTTTTCTGGCTTATAAAATAAATCCTAATCTAGATAATCACTGCTCTGCTGTGCATTTGTCTGGAGATTGATCATCTTTGTCATGGGGTCCTTTAGTGAGGGAAAAACCCAACAAAGACAGTTCTACTGCATTTGGACTCCAAAACAGACATAAGTTTGTATGATTTTATCACAGGATTTATCAGGTCATGTGCTGGAATCTGACAACTTGATTTTGAATTCCAACTCTAATGAGGGAAAGATCCCAGAAAAACAAGTGACTTAACATCTCCCTGTCCCTTCTACCTCATTCATATATAATATTTAGCTCAGAATGTTGTAAGGATGAAATGTAATGTGTGTACCATTTTTTACATATATTAGTACTCAAACTTGCTTTCAGCTACGTGTACCAGAATTCCAAAGTAATAACATCTTGAACTCATACGTCAATTTGAAGATGGCAGTTGCACTCACGGCCTCCATAACTCAACACTATTAGGATCAAATCTTTATTAGTCTCTTGTCTTGTTTCCTATGTTTGTAAACTCACGGTTACAAGATGGCTTACATCACATTAGTGTCCTCTAGTCACTGGAAATGTCACATGCTGAGCTTCAAGAGAAGCTAGAAAAATTAGTATTTAGCTTTTGCATATTCTCTAATAAAAGTGCCCAAGGGAAAGAGGTGTGGGAATGGGTGTAGGAAAAAATAACCAAACGTATCTATCATTATTTCCTTTGAAGAACTTTATATGTTAGTAATGTTATTAAATCCTATAACAAAATATTTTGTTTTTACTCTAATAATGTACATTTATTTTTGTTGAGCTTATTACTTATCAGTTCCCAGAAGCCTTCCACACTTTAATCTCAGCAGCAAGTGATGGAATGTGTTTTGTTTTTGTTTTGTTTTGTTTTCCACAAAAGCTGATTAATCTGCCTTCTGTAAAACCTGTCACAGTCATCAAAACAAGAAAAGGGGCACATCCCAGGATTATCCTAAGGAAGAAAAGCAAGCAAATACATCTAACTATTTTATTTAAAGCCATTTCTTAAAATTTTAATTTTGTAGTAATTTATTAAATTGAGTAATTTACATACAGTATTTCCTTTAAATAACTACTCTAGAATGAGTGAGATAAACTGTCCTGCCTGCGGCTATAAAATTTGACTATGTCTTGCACATTGCTTCTGCTTGCTCACACATGCTTAATCTTTATTGCCATCTTCTGGAGGGTTTGCTTTTATATGCAAATAGGTAACATAAGGCCAATACAGCTCCTCCCGTAAAGGGATCTAGAACCACAGACCCTTTTGGTGTCCCAGATAAAAAAATACAGGTCAAATATGCAGAAGTGGAATCGCTGGGTTATATCCTACTTCTCTTTTTAATTTTTTGAGGAACCTAAGTAATGTTTCCCATTGTGGCTGTACTAGTTTACAATCCCTCCAGGGGTTCCCTTTTCTTCAGATCCTCGCCAACACTTGTTTGTTGATTTATTGATGTTAACCATTCTAACAGGTGTGAGGTGATATCTCCTTGTGGTTTTAATTTGCATTTCACTGATGATTAGTGTTGTTGAGCATCTTTTCACATGTCTATAGACCATCTGTAAGTCCCCTTTGGAGAAATATCTGTTCTGGTACTCTGCCAATTTTTTAAAAATATTTTTATTTTTTAGAGTATTAGAGAATACTTAGATGTTCCCCCTTTTTTTTCTTCTCCTTGCTTCACATTACTCGATTCCCATCCACCCCAGGCCTTAACCAACCTATTCTGTATTCATGGACTATATTCATGGACTCTGCCCATTTTTTAATGGATTGTTCATTTTGATGTGTGTGTGAAAAGTTGTGTGAGTTCCTTATATATTTTGTATTCGCTTATTTGTTTTGTTTTGTTTTGTTTAATAGATACCAATTTTTATTTGTTTTAGTGTGATTTTTCTTAAAAAAATAGAGGAAGATAATATAGAAATGACTTATTCATTCAACCAATTTTTTTCAAGAAAAATTATGTTATATATATTACATGTAATAAAGATTAATATTTCAAAAAATAAGATTTTAAATATGATTTTTTCAAAACTGTATAACATTATATAATATCACGAAAGTTGAAGGCAATAATACTAAAAAATCTGCAAACAACAGGATTACTTCTATTATATTCCAAAATATTTTTTTCTCTGGCTCTATTTTTGTTCATTAGTTTATGTTGCTTATTATATTCCACAAAAAAGTGAGATCATGTGATATTTATCTTTCTTCAACTAGCTTACTTCGTTTAGCATAGTCCATCCAGTCCATCCAGGTCCATCCATGCTGTTGCAAATGTTAAGATTTACAGGGAACTCACACAACTTAACAAAAGGAAGATAAACAATCCAATCAAAAAATGGACCAAGTACCTAAATAGACATTTTTTATAACCTATAAAGCCCTAAGGGCTTGACTTTTTATTTTATTATTGATTTTTTTATAAACACATTTTCTAAATATATTTTATTGATTGATTTTTTACAGAGAGAAAGGGAGAGGGATAGAGAGTTAGAAACATCGATGAGAGAGAAGCATGGATCAGCTGCGTCCTGCACACTTCCTACTGGGGATGTGGCCACAACCAAGGTATGTGCCCTTGACCAGAATCGAACCTAGGACTTTTCAGTCCACAGGCTGATGCTCTATCCACTGAGCCAAACCGGTTTGGGCTGAATAGACATTTTTCGAAAGAAGGCCAACAGACATATGAAAACATGCTCAAAGTCACTAATCATCCGAGCAGTGGCAGCAGATACAGCAGGCTGAGATGGGCACAAGAGCAGCAGGACACCCCTCCCTAGCTAGGGATCCTCCCTAGCTGCCTGTTTGGTGCATTGCTAATCTCCCAAGAGGCATAGGCCCAGCTAATGGATCCTTCCTCCCCTCCACCCCCACCCATGCATGAATCCATGCACCAGGCCTCTAGTTTTAAATAATAGAGGAATTAATCAAGAGGTGCACAAAAGCTAATGAAATCAGAGATCACTGTATTTACCTAAAACAAATATTTACTGTAACTGTAGATTTTAAAAATCAGTGTCATCCTTTAATCTGTATTTTAATCATAGTTTTATCTTCACATATATTCTTCATTTACACACACCTGAAAAGTTTTATATTTACTCTTTTGCAATTTAAATCACTAATGCCTAAGGCAAAGCCTCATAAAGCTATAAACACTACTCTTACCTCTTTCAACTACCAAATAAAAAATAAAAAGAATAGAATGTGGAGGGCGAGGGTAGGAGGAGAGATCAACCAAAGGACTTGTATGCAGGCATATTAGCATAACCAATGGACACTGACAATAGGGTGGTGGGGGCTTGTCCTGGGGAATAGGAGTGGCCGGGGAGGGGTCAGTCAGAGAAAAAGGAGACATATGTAATACTTTAAACAATAAGAAAGAAAAGTAATAGAATGCTTACTATATAAGAACAATAAAAGAAATCTGAAGTTGCACTTAATATTTATGAAACAATGTTAAGTTAAAAAGTCTTTCTTGTGATTCATTTCACTGTTCTTTTCTCTACTTTTTATATTTTACAGATATTTTGAAACATGAAACAGCTTCTACCAAGTGTTCATCCTAATTCTTTTCTTTAATTTTTAAAAATATATAGATTTCAGAGAGGAAGGGAGAGGAAGAGAGAACCATTGATCAGCTGCTTCCTACACATCCCACTCTGGGGAGCGAGCCTGCAACCAGGTATGTGTCCTAACTGGGAATCAAACCATGACCTCCTGGTTCATAGGTTGGTGCTCAAACACAGAACCATACCAACCAGGCCATCCTTAATTCTTTGAGATATTTCCCATTTACTAATGCAATTTTTAGATTTTAACACACCTGAAATTTTGGATTTTCAAGATACAGGTAATGATATAAGAATTAAAGCTCTCCTCCATTTTATCTCCACCACCACTTGATATTATGAATCTTCCTTAGAGACATAAGATGGATGGTGATTACTCCATCTGAATGTATAATAGCTATGAAGCTCTAAGAACAGGGCCAGTAAGGACAAACTTATCTCCTAAGTAGAATATCAAGACTCAGAGAATTTTTCAAACAATAACCTCATACATAAATTATTCACATTCACAATAGTCATTCACTTGTAAACAAAAGAGAAAAGAGAAAAAAAGAGCAGAGTTGGTAGACTATGGAGAATTACAGTTTTCAATACCCATTATTTTCTTCATGAATAAAGCCTTAAATTCATGGGGAGAGAAATCCTGAAGCATTTGCTAATGTGGTTTATCCCCAATAGTTGCTTCAGATCAGATCATACAATCCTTCATTCACTTTGTGAAACCAGTTACTCATGGTTACTCAATTTCTTTCTTTTTGGACCCTAACAGAGGCATTCTCCAGGCCTATTGTTCTCAAAGGTTAAAATACTTCCATGGACCACTACATCACTGCGAAAGTATGCCCTGGTCATCGGAACAAAGTCAGCAGCACAACCGAAGACTCCTGGGGAGAAAACGGGGAGACCTGAACTTTAATGGGATCTCTACAACTAACTAGATGAGAAAAACTCAGCCAATTATTCCATCTTGAGTTTCTGTCCCAGATACATTCTAAATAAAACAGCAGCTGTTTAATGCAGCCATTCCTAGGATGTGTGCTAAAGCACAAAATTGCTTCCAAAAAAGTTTGGGTGATCCTGATACCTTTACACCCCTCTTGGAGATTCACAAGAAGCATTAACACAGTAAAGGCTCTGACAATTCCTGCAGTTCTACTTAACTTTGTTCAACCAACAAAAAACATTTTACTTTTTTTTTTTTTTGTAACCTAATACCCCAAACATCTGTGCAGCGTGAACTAAGAAATGCTGCACTAGTGATTTTCAAATTCTGCTAAATCCTCTTAGTGTTTAGCAGTGTAGTGAGGGGAAGTAAGGAGGGAAAGAGGAAGCAGTCCACAGGTAGGACGGTAGGTCCCACCCCCACTTCAATATTTTTATTTTGGGGCCTCCAAACACAGTATCACTTTAAATAAAGGAATCTATGACTTTAAAGACAAAAAAAAAATCCACTTTGGGTTCTAAAAGTTTCTGACTTAGAAATAATTTATTTCTAGTCTGAATTGACATGTTGAGCTGTAAGGGGTCCACAGTATTTCCAAGATAGGTACTTGTGGAAGATTGAATTTAGTGTTCATTATCACTCAATCCTCATCTGTCATTCCCTTCCTAGCCTCACATGCTTCCTTAGAGGCAGAATTCTCTTCTCTGCCCCAATTATTTGGGGATGGGCCATGTGAGCTGGAATGTGAGGGTCTAATGTACTCAAGTGGATTTTTGTGTTCCTCTTGACCTCTCTTCACCATGACAAGAGCATGCCCTGAATAATAGATGTTCACCAGCCAAAGCCCAGGAATTAGAAAACATATGAAGCCCAGCTACGGCCACCCCACAGCCCTCCTATAATATGAGCAAGAAATTAATGTTTATTGTTACACTAGAGGCCCGGTGCATGAAATTTGTGCATAGTCTCTCATCCTAACCTGCACTCTCTCCAATCTGGGAGCTCTCCGGGGATGTCCTAATGATGGCTTAGGCCTGCTCCCCACGGTTCTCTGCTCTCTGCAGACCTGTCTGCTTGACACCACCACAGGCCCTGGTGTCTGCTCTCCATGGGGGGCCTGCTAGGGATATACCCACCTACCCCTAGCTGCTTGCATGTGTGCCAGCTAGGAGTGCCTGGGTCCCAGGGAGATTCCCATCCTGCCCCCAGGTGCTCTTCACCTGCCCGTGTAGGCCAGAGTGACCAGGGGGTCATTTCAGGATCCCAGCCACTCTGGGTCTATGTGGAGGCCTACAGGATCAGAACAGCCTGGCTCCTGAGGGTGCCTGTCCCCGAGATGCAGGCCGCTTGGTGCTGGTGCATGCATAAACAGCCAACCCACCCCCAGCCACCCTGCATCTGTGTATGCCAATTAACCCACAATCTTTGTTGGGTTGATTTGCATACTCATTCCTGATTGGCTGGTGGGTATCACACAAATATGGTAATTTACATATTTCTCTTGTATTAGTGTAGCTGCCGCTGAAATTTGGGGACTTTTCTACACAGCAAAAGCTAAAAATCAAAATCTAAGCTGATTTGGTTCTCAATCAAGCATCTGCAGTATTATACTATACTAGATAATCAGGTTTAAGATACAAGTTGCTGAACTCACTAATGGTTTTGTAATTACTTTAAAAGCTGTAAGAAAGTAGAATAGAGAGGAACCAAGATGGTGGCATTGGTAAACACCTGAACTTGCACTTGCTGCCTCGCATAACCACATCAAAACTACAACTAAAAGACAAAATGGATATCATCCAGAACCATGGGAAGGCTGACTGTGTGGAATTTATACAACTAGAAGGAAAGAGAAAAGCACACTGAAACTGGGAGGAGGTTCAGAGGTGCAGCAGAAGTGAAGTGCAGAGATACGGGGGAACATGCAGAAACGGGCTGGCAAATGGACACCCTGTTGTCTTTTTCAATAAGGAGGGAGATACAAACTTCCAACTGCTCTGAACTCTAGTTCCAGGTGAGACTCTGGGGACCCAGACTCATATAGGGAGAAACTGGACTGTCTGGCATCAGGTATCCACCACAGGTAACTGAGGAGGGTGAATCACTGGGCCCTATAGGATACTTAGCACACAAAGCCACTCTATCAACACAGGGAAGCAGCTAAAATGAGGAGACAAAGAAACAGGTCACAAATGAAAGAAGTGGAGGAAAGCAAATGACTGGATATAGAGTTCAAAACCACAGTCATAAGGTTACTCAAGAATCTTCTAGAAACCTCCAAGAAATTTAATGATACCCTCAAAGGATATGAAAAAAGACAAATTAGAAATTAGGCATACACTGACTGAAATTAAGAATAATATACAAAGACCCAACAACAGACCAGACTCTAGACAATTGAGGATTACAAAAATCAAGTCAAAGATTTGAAATACAAAGAAGTAAAAAACACCAAACTGGAAAAGAAAAAAGAAAAAAAGAATCCAAAAATGTGAAGATAGTGTAAGGAGCCTCTGGGACAACTTCTAATGTACCAACATCAGAATTGTGGGGGTGCCAGAAGAAGAAAGAGAGCAAGGTACTGAAAACCTACTGAAGAAATAATGACTGGAAACTTCCCACATCTGGTGAAAGAAATAGACTTACAAGTCCAGGAAGTGCATAGAACCCCAAACAAAAAAAATCCAAAGAGGACCACACCAAGACACATTATAATTAAAATACCAAGAGCAAAAGACAAAGAGAGAATATTAAAAGCAGCAAGAGAAAAACAGTTACCTACAAGGGAATACCCAAACAATTGTCAGCTGATTTCTTAACAGAAATGATGCAGGACAGAAAGGAATGGCTAGAAATTTTCAAAGTGATGAATAGCAAGAACCTACAACCAATTAATTTACCCAGCAAAGCTATCATTTAGAATTGAAGGTCAGATAAAGACCTTCACAGTCAAGAAAAAGCTAAAGAACTCATCACTGCCAAACCAGTATTATATGAAATACTGAAGGGTATTCTTTAAGAAGAGGAAGAAGCAGAAAAAGGTAAAGATAAAAATTATGAATAACAAAGTGACAACAAATACATATCTATCAACAAGTGAATCTAAAAATCAAGTAAATAAAAAATTTGACAAACAGAATAAACTGGTGAATATAATAGAATCAGGAGCACAGACTGACAATTCTCAGGGGGAAAGGAGTGCAGGAAGAAATTGGACAAAAAGCATACACCTATGGACAAGGTCAACGGGAGAGAGGTAAGGGTAGAGGGAGGGTTGGGAGCCAGGTGGAGGGGAGCTATGCAGGGGAAAAAAGAGAAACGAATGTAATAATCTGAATAATAAAGATTTAATTTAGAAAAAAAATTATGAATAACAAAGTGACAACAAATACATATCTATCAACAAGTGAATCTAAAAATCAAGTAAATAAAAAATTTGACAAACAGAATAAACTGGTGAATAGGTGAATATAATAGAATCAGGAGCACAGACTGACAATTCTCAGGGGGAAAGGGGTGCAGGAAGAGATTGGACAAAAATCATACACCTATGGATGAGGACAATGAGGGGAGTAAGGGCAGAGGGTGGGGTGGAAACCAGGTAGAGGGGACGGGGAAGGGAACAACTGTAATAATCTGAACAATAAAGATTTATTTTAAAAAAAGAAAGTGGAATAATGCTATATATCCCAATCCCAATCCCAATCTTCATCCTGCAAGGGTAAATGCATTGCCTTCCATGATTTTTAAGACAATTAATTGTTATCAATAATGCCAATAAAACTCACAGTATTCAGTTTTCCACTAGGGGAATCAAAGAATCTTCCCTTTGTTCACAGAACCAAATACTGCTTTGGAGTTGGAAATTTAATAAGAAAAATTTAAACATGTCTATAAGTGGTTTCATGCAAGAATAATGAAAGATTTATGGAAGTAATCTGACTCATTGAGTTAAACTTGTGCACAGAAGGACCATACAATCAAAAGGAAAACTGTATCAATAGCAAGATTCAAAATCCCTAAGAAGTAAAGGCTAATAATATGTGTGAGGCTTAAGGTCATGATTCTTCTGAAATAAGGAGAGATTTGTAATCTACTAAGGGAGAACTTCTCTCTTAATAAGTATAAATAACGCCAACTACTATTTATGAAGCACCAACAATGTGATATTAAATAGTTGAATAAAATAATGAAGTAGGGGACAGCAACCTGACATGGTACATTATATGCTTATTTTACCGATGAACAGGTAAAAACTCCAAGAGTGTAAGTAACATGTTCTCACAACTATTATAGGGTTTTTTCTAAGATAAATTGAATTAATAAATACTTAGCCAGATTACCTATGGAAGACAGAAGACTCAACTAAAATCAGAAATGAAAGAGGAGACATTATAATTAATGCCAGAAACGTAAAAAGATAATAAAGGACTATTATGAACAATTATATTCCAACAAATTGGTCAACTTAGACAAAATGGAAAACTTCCTAGAAACATACAACCTAGCAAGACTAAATTATGAAGAAACAGAAAATATTAATAGATCTATAACTAGTAAGGAGAATGAATCAGTAATCAAAAACTACTCAACAACAAAAAATCCAGAATCAGATGGTTTCACTGGTGAATTCCACCAGATATTTAAAGAATACCAATCCCTCTTAAATTTTCCAAAAAAATAGAAGAGAGAACACTTCCAAATTTTGTATCACCTTGATACCAAAGCCAGAAAACATACTGAAAAAAAATTCTGATATCTCTGATCAATCTTGATGCATAAATCCTTAACAAAATACTGCCAAACCAAATTCAACAGTGCATAAAAAGTACTCTACATCATCATGATCAAATAGATTTAGTCCTACAATGCAAAGGTGATTCAACATATAAAAATTGACATAACACACTACATTAACAAAACGAAGTACAACAAACACTTGATCTCAATCAATGCAGAAAAAGCATTTGACAAAATTCAACAACCATTCATGATTTAAATTAAAATAACACTCAACAAACTAAAAATGGAAGGAAACAACCTCAATATAATAAAGGCCATATATGAAAAGTTCTACAGACTACTATTGAACTGTACACTTAAAAATGACAAAGTGATAAAACTGGTGAATTTTTGTTTTACCATAATTGTTAAAAAACGGAGAAAGAATTCAAATCCAGCTGTTCTTTTTTCCACAGATGTTTTCCTGCAACATGAACTTGGAGTTGAATGAAATGAACAAGTAGTCCAAAGGGGAATAAAGGAAGTGATCAGATGAACAAATGTCGACAGTTATGTGCTAAATGAGAGTAACATGATAGAAAACTAGAATTGTTACGTAAGTACCAATATATGCAGAAGCCTGCAGTTCAGATGTTAGAACATGTACCTTTATAAGAGTTTTAAATAACTCAATGCTTTTTACTCAAAAATTCAATACTTATTTCATTTTCACTGTATTATTTTGCTAAGATGTCCATAACAAAATACCACAGGCTGTTTTTTTTTTTTTTTTTCACAATTCTGGAGGCTGAAAGCCCAAGTTCAAGATGTATGCAGGTTTGTTTTCTCCTGAGGTCTCTCTCCTTAGCTTGCAGATGGCCTTTACTCTGTGCCATACATCCCTGCTTTCTCTGACTGAATTAGGGCTCACCCTAATGGCTTCATTTAACCATAATTACCTCTTTAAAAGCCCTGTCTTCACATACAGTATCTGAGATGGAGGGGTGTAGAAGTTCAACATATAAATTCAGGAGGAACACAATTCAGTCCATAAACAATCACACACAGAGTTTAATTTCCAAGTTCGTTTAAATGTGATTTTTACTGAGAGAGAGAGAGAGAGAGAGAGAGAGAGAGAGAGAGAGAGAGAGAGAGAGAGAGAGAGAGAGAG
>PVJN01056178.1:0-12851 GCA_004026805.1 Lasiurus borealis | reverse complement strand
AATGTGTTCCCTCCTAGAGACGGACTGAAAAGCAAATAGGGAGGGGAAGTTACACAGGAATGAAAAGAAAGGTGATCCCAGAACTGTTTGAAAAAGCACTTCATTTCTCCCCACTCCCCCACCCCAAGTTCTGATGTGTTTGCTCTCCTCAAAACAGAGGAGGGTCTGTTCTACTTAAGCACCATAACCCTACTGTTCAATTTTAATTATACAGTAAAAAAAAAAAAAAAATACCTGAGGTGAGAGAAACTTTTCAATGCGTTTGGCTATAAAACCTTTCTCCAATATGGAGTTGACTGATGGTCTATCCCTAGGATTTCTTTTAAATAAATGAGCAAGCAAACAGCGGAGATCATAAGAATAATGCAAAGACACAGGTGGAAAAGATCCAGATATTATCTTCAGTACCAGGTTTTTCATATTGCCAGCTTCAAACTAGAATTCAAAAAATAAATTAATATATATAACACATACATACATTGAAAATGGAATATCAACAATGGCAATAGTTTATTTCTTATCAATATAGAACAGAAATACAGTCCTCTTCCAAATATTTTAATCACATGTGCTCTCTAAAGCAAGGTTCACTTGATTACTTATAAATATATTTAAAAGAGATTACCAGTCCTCATAGTATGTTGTAACTTGCTCTAAGAGTTTTAGTTATAGAAAATACTAAGGTATGGGATATAAGTAATAAATAAATATTTTATAAAAACATAACAATAATAAAAATGAAAACCAACCAACCAACCTGGTGGTCTTCATTTAAGACCTGCCTTCCTGTGCTCTTACTGTAGTAACTATAAGAAGACATCAATTACAGAACTAAAATATTTTTGGGAAATATAATAAAGTACTAATTAGTTTCCTTTTAAACACTGCTCATTATTGTTAAGTGTGTTATATTCCCAAAAGCCATGGAATCAACAATGCAGCAAATATTCCAAAGTCTTAAGTCATATCAATGGGAATACTAAATATTTTAGTATTAAGCACAATATAAATTCTAAGTGAGATTAAAAAAAATAGAGTTGGCAGTTTAAAATATTAAGACGATTTCATTTGGAGTATAAGTAAAATTAAGCTTTGACATCTCGGCTAAAATACTATAGAATGCAAAACTTGGTATAAATTAAGCACAGATGATTATACCAATTATAATATAATTCTGTTAAATGTTAAATTCTCTTAGCACATTTCAAATATCTCCTTCAGTTGATTAAAAATTTGAATGCAATTCAATTGTATAGAAATATTTATGTATATAAGAAGAAATCCTAAGTGCAAAAAATCCTATCTATTCAGTACCAAGAATTTTTATCTCTCAACTGAAAAATTCTTCATAAACAAAGGTAAGAGAATTACTGAATTTCATGTGTCCACTTAAGAGTAAACAATTCCAAAATATAGAAGTATTGTTGATAGTTTAAATCGAGATGAAGCAATGGTGAGAGATAAATGTAAAAATATTCTGAATTAGACTTAAAATGACTGACACAGAAAAACTAACCCATTCTTCTAAATACACATGACCATCCCATATCACTTTGGCAGTCTGTAATTTTTTCATTAAGAAACAAAAATAAAATCCAAAGCAATACAGAAGGAGAGTATGCAAACCTAAGAAAAAAAAAAGACAACAAAAAAAATACTCCACAAATAATATCAGGAAATAAAAACAGGCCATAAAACTGATTATATATCTAAACTTTTCAGGGGAAAAACAAAACAAACTGATTTTATAGATTATTCTAGAATAAACCTAAAAGAAAATGATAAAATATTACAAGTAGTCATTGCTGATTGAAAACATTGCTTTTGGTATTTATTCTTTATATTTTTTATGTATTTTCTTAAGTTTTCTGTAATGAAAATACTCTATTGTTTAACAATCGAGGAAGAATTTTTAAAAAATTCTGAAATGGAAAGTGATTAAAAAAAAACCTATTTAGGACAAGGACTTCCCCTTTTTGGTGTGGTATGCACCATGTCAAAGAGTTTCAAAAGTGAAAATTTTAAAAACTCTGAATTAAAATGTATTTAAATTGATTTTTAAAAATTCCCTTTATAAATATGTTGAAATATAATTTCAATTTCAAACACAGATAATTTGGTTGTTTTGATAAAAAACTACTAAAATGAAACAAATATAATTTGTTAAGCTAAAATATCAAGTTCATAAATGAATTTAACATGAAAAGTTCAGCAAATTTTTATCTTTAAAAATACTTTTTCAGGGGAAACCAAGATGGCAGCATAAGTGAATACCTAAACTACTGCCTCGCACAACAATTTCAGAGCTATAACTAAAAGACAGAATGGACATTATCCAGAACTACAGGAAAGCTGGCTGAGTGGAAATTCTATAACTAGAAGGTAAGAGAGGGGATCATGGAGACTCAGAGGTGCTGCAAAAAGCTGAGGTATGGAGACACACGCACAAAGAGGACTGACGGCGGAGTGGCTGACTGGCTTCCTTTAGCAGGAGGGAGACAGAATCTCCCTACTGCATTGAACCCCACCTCCGACTGCACTGCACAACAGTTTTGGATGCGACTCATATTGGGGGAGGAAGGAGGGAGTCTGGACTGTCGTGAAAGGAGAGGAGTGCACGAAAACATAGGGGAGCCTAAAAAGGCAGTGGTCTGGAGGATTGTGAGGGCGAGTGTGCACACAGAGGGCTGAATGCTGATTGTGCCGCTGGCTTTCTGTGGCAGGAGGAAGACAGAACCTCCCAACAGGGCAGAAATCCAGCTTCATCTGTACTGAAGCTCAGTTTTGGGAGAGACCCTGGGGACCCAGACTCATAAGGGTCCCCGGAGCGCACAAAAACTCGGGAAAGCCAGAAAGGCAGAGGTCTGGGGGCAGACAAGTACAAGTGCATGCAGACAGGGCTGCAGCAATTACCAGAGGACACTGAGACCCAAGGGCTTCATAGGGCAGGGCTGACGGAAAGTCAAGGCTATGGGCTCACCCCTGAGATTCCGCCCCATGCAAGCTAAACACAAAGGATTTGGAATTTTGCAAGTCTTATATCATAAGACTGAATCCAGCACAGAAATTCTTCCAGTGTAGACATAGCTTAACCTAACAATCAATTGGCTTGGAGGTGAAACTTCCCCAGGGATAGCAACAACAATAAAGAGACTTAACTACAACAAGGCTGTAGTTACAACACAGTCCACAAAGGGGTGCCCCAAGAGAGTCCACCTCAGGTAACTGGGGAGGCGGAGCTCCTGGGCCATATAGGACAGCTAGCACACAAAGCTACTCTACCAACTCAGGGAAAATGTGGAGGCAAAGGAACAGATCACAAACGAAAGAAATGGAGGAAAACAAATGACTGGATATAGAGTTCAAAACCACGGTTAGAAGGTTTTTCAAGAATTTCCTAGACAAGATGGATAAATTTATTGAGAGCCAAAAGGACAAGAAAAAGACCAAGTAGAGATGAAAAAGGACCAACTAGAAATTAAACATACACTGACCAAAGTAAAAAATATACAGAAACCTAACAGCAGATTAGAGGATCGCAAGAATCAAGTCAAAGATTTGAAATACAAAGAAACAGAAAACACTCAACTGGAAAAGCCCCCAAAAAAGGGAATTCAAAAATTGGAAGATAGTATAACGAGCCTCTGGGACAACTTCAAGTATACCAACATCAGAATTATGGGGGTTCCAGAAGAAGAGAGAGAGCAAGATAGTGAAAACCTGTTTAAAGAAATAATGACAGAAAACTTCCTCAACCTGGTGAAAGAAATAGACTTACAAGTCCAGGAAGTGCAAAGAACCCCAAACAAAAGAAATCCAAAGAGGACGACACCAAGACACATCATAATTAAAATGCCAAGAGCAAAAGACAAAAAGAGAAAAACACTTAATTACCTACAAGGGAGCACCTATACAACTGTCAGCTGATTTCTCAACAGAAACGATGCAGGCCAGACAGGAATGGCAAGAAATATTCAACATGATGAATAGCAAGAACCTACAACCAAGATTACTCTACCCAGCAAAGCTATCATTCAGAATTGTCAGATAAAGAGTTTCACAGATAATAAAAAACTAAAGGAGTTCATCAACACCAAATGCTGAAAGGTACTCTTTAAGAAGAAGAAGAAAAAAACGGTAAAGGTAAAAATTATGAAGAACAAATACATAACTATCAACAAGTGAATCTAAAAATTAAGTGATTAAGAATCTAATGAACAGAACAAATTGGTGAATATAATAGAATCAGGGGCATAGAAAGGGAGTAGACTGACAATTTTCAGGGGGAGAAGGGTGAGAAGGGTGCAGGGAGAGACTGGACAAAAATCATACACCTATGGATGAGGTGGAGGGGTGGAGGTAAGGGCAGAGAGAGGAGTGGGAGCCAGGGGAAGGGGTGCTATGGGGGGGGGAGAGAAACATTTGTAATAATCTGAACAATAAATATGCAAATTAACCATACCTCTGCTACATCCAGAAGTCACGCCCACCAGCCAATCGGAATAAGTATGCAAATCAACACAGCCAAGATGGCTACAGCCACAGAAAGCAGGAGGGAGGCTTGGGTTGCCTCTGGCGATGGAGGAAGCCAAGCTTTCCACACACCCTGGCAGGCCAGGCCTCCGCTTAAGGCAACAAAGTTTCAATGGCTGCTGCCACTGAGCGAGGCTTGGGTGGCCACTGGCAATGGAAGAAGCCAAGCTTTCCACACAGCCTGGTGGGCCCAAGCCTCCACTTCAGGCAAAAAAGTTTCAATGGCTGTGGGAGCAGAAAGCTTGGCTCTGCTCCAGGCTACAAAGTTTCAATTGTAGAAGATAAATAAATACCAGATACCAGGACCTCCACTTGGGTCGCTGGATGGCATGGCCGGCCTGCACACCAACACAGGCCCCTTGCCCAGGCCACCTCACACCCCAAGGGAACACTCACTCTGATCTAGGACACCCTTCAGGGAAAACCAGCTGGCTACCACCTGTGTTCCAGGCCTCTATTCTAATAAAAGAGTAATATGCAGATTGACCATCACTCCAACACACAAGATTGCTGTTCCCATTTGGTCAAAAGATCTTGCCCCCATGTGGACATACAATGGCCACCACAAGATGGCCAGCAGGGAGGGCAGTTGGCAGGGACCAGATTTACAAGGGAGGGCAGTTGTGGGCAATCAGGCAAACAGGGGAGGACAGTTGGAAGGGACCAGGCCTACAAGGGAGGGCAGTTGGGGGTGATCAAGCCTTCAGGGAAGGGCAGTTAGGGGTTAACAGAACCGGCAAAGGAGGGAAGTTGGGGGTGACCAGGCCTGCAGGGACGGGCAGTTGAGGGGGATCCAGGCCTGCAGGGGAGGGCAATTAGGGGTAGCCGGGCCTGCAGGGGAGGGCAATTAGGGG
This sequence comes from Lasiurus borealis, assembly GCA_004026805.1. NCBI lineage: Eukaryota > Metazoa > Chordata > Mammalia > Chiroptera > Vespertilionidae > Lasiurus > Lasiurus borealis. The sequence continues at coordinate 7,464 of PVJN01056178.1, read as the reverse complement.
TGACCAGGCCCACAGGGGTGGGCAGTTAGGGGTAAACAGGCTGGCAGGGGAGCAGTTAGGCATCAATCAGGCTGGCAGGAGAGTGGTTACGGGGTGATCAGGCTGGCAAGCAAAAGCGGTTAGGAGTTATCAGGAAGACAAGCAGGTGAGCAGTTGGGAGCCAGCAGTCCTGGATTATGAGAGGGATGTCCAAATGCCCATTTAGTCCCGATCCAAGTAGGTTCGAGCCTAAATAGACAGTCGGACATCCCTCAAGGGGGTTTCCAGATTAGAGAGGGTGCAGGCTGGGCTGAAGGACACCCCACTCCCACCTTCAGGATTTCGTGCACCAGGCCTCTAGTATATATAAGAACAAATACATAACATGAAGTATATAATATATGCATACATATTAAGGGAAAATAAACTAAAATTTACACATAAGAGAATTTGAGATGTTTAAAATCTGACAAAGAAGAATTCTTAGTATAAAAGGGTCATCTGAAAGATGACATATAATTTTTAAAAAAATATAGTCACTTTTTGACATAATTTTTAAAATATTTCAGAAACTTCTACTTACTGCATGTTTAAGTGTGCACATCTCATAAAGGACACATCCCAGAGCCCAAATGTCACTAGAAAACAGAAGAATAAGACATTTTTTTTTTAAGTTTCAGATTTTACTTAAAAGTTTTTTTTCACTTAAAGAAAACAAAAGCAACATAACACTGTGCAAAAATATGTTCCATAAAACATGTCTTTTAAAACTTAAAATTTTGCTGAAACCAGTTTGGCTTAGTGCATAGAGCATCAGTGGATTGAAGGGTCCCAAGTTTGATTCCGGTCAAGGGCATGTAGCTTGGTTGCAGGCACATCCCCAGTGGGGACCATGCAGGAGGCAGCTGATCAATGTCTCTCTCTCATCGATGTTTCTAACTCTCTATCCTTTTCCCTTCCTCTGTGTAAAAAATCAATAAAATATATTAAAAAATAAAAATAAATAAAACTTAAAATTTCAACCATAACCAAATGATGAAAGCAGCTATCTCAAATTAGAGAAATTTAATATTAAAAAACAAAATTGGTAAATTTTATGAATATTCCATTATTATTTTATTTCAATTCAAATACTTTATTCAATTATTTCCAATATGGTACATCTATACAATGGAATAGTATGCAGTTGTAAAAAATAAAGAACTCTTACCATTTACAACAGCATGAATGGACATAGAGAACATTATGCTAAGTGAAATAAGCCAGTTAGAGAAAGATAAGTATCACATGATCTCATTCATATGTGGAATCTAATGACCAACATAAACTAATAAGTAAAAATAGACCCAGAGACATAGAAACATCAAACAGACTGTCAAACCTCAGAAGGAAGGTAGGAGAGGATGGAGGGTGAGACGAGATCAACCAATGAACTCATATGCATATATGTATAATCTAAGGACACACAGTGGATGGTGAAGGCTTGGGGAGGGAAGGAAAGGAAAGGGCAATGTGGATAAAAAAAGGACATATCTAATACTTTCAACAATAAAAATTTATTTTTAAAAAACTGTGATTTCTAAAAATATTACTTTAGTAAATACGAAGAAAATATTAATTTACTAAAATTATATCTCAAATAAACCTGAGAGCCAACTGAAACATTAGGTAATAGTAAATATATTAATTTATTTTACTCTAAATTAAAGACTATCTTCTTTACATATGATCTCTTCCTTTTTCTTTTTTTTTTTTCTTAAATATATTTTGTGGGAGAGAACCAAGATGGCAGCATAGGTAAACACCTGTACTTGCTACCTCCCACACCCACATCAAAATTACAACTAAAATACATAACAACTATCATCCAGAACATCGGGAAAACTGGCTGAGTGGAAGTACTATAACTAGAGGTAAAGAAGAAAGTGCATTGAGACTAATAGGAGGTGCAGAGGTGCAGAAAGGGCTGAGACCTGAGTTTGCCACTGTTTTTAATCAGGAGGGAGATATAAGCTCTCGCAAGTGGGTGGGAAACAGAGCCTCCCAACTGCACCACTTCTAACTCCAGTAAACCTCAGTTTCGGACGAAACCCTGCGGGACCCTAATTCATATGGTCCCAGAGCGCAGGAGAGCTGGAAAGGCAGCAGTCTAGAGGCACTGCAAGAGCGCGCATGCGCACACAGGGACCCCGCTCCAGCGATTGCCCAATCACATGAGACTCAGGGGTCATGGAGGGCGGGGCTGACTGGAAGGCAAGGTGGTCCTTTAAGCCCCGAGACTCCACCCATCCCAAGCTCAACACAGAGGCTTTTGCAGTTTTGCAAGTCTTGTATCATAAGGCTGAATCCAACACAAAAGTTCTCCCGGCATAGTGAAAATGCCGAGAGAAGGGAAGGGATCACAAACAAAAGAAATGGAGGAAAACAAACAACTGGATAGAGTTCAAAACCATGGTTATAAGGTTTTTCAAGAATATCCTAGAAAAGATGGATAAAGTTAGTGAGACCCAAGAGGAGATGAAAAAGAACCAACTAGAGATGGAAAAGGACCAACTAGAAATTAAACATACACTGACTGAATTAAAAAATATTATACAAAGACCTAACAGCAGACTAGAGGAAGGCAAGAATCAAGTCAAAGATTTGAAATACAAAGAAGCAAAAAACACTCAACCAGGAAAGCAAAAAGCAAAAAGAATCCAAAAATTTGAAGATAGTGTAAGGAGCCTCTGGGACAACTTCAAGCATACCAACATCAGAATTATGGGAGTGCCAAAAGAAAAGAGAGGACAAGATACTGAAAACTAATTGAAGAAATAATGACTGAAAACTTCCCCCACCTGATGAAAGAAATAGACTTACAAGTCCAGGAAGCACACACAACCCCAAGCAAAAGAAATCCAAAGAGGACCACATCAAGACACATTATAATTAAAATACCAAGAGCAGCTGAAACTGGTTTGGCTCAGTGGATAGAGCGTTGGCCTGGGGACTGAAAGGTCCCAGGTTCGATTCCAATCAAGGGCATGTATCTGGTTGCAGGCATATCCCCAGTAGGGGGCATGCAGGAGGCGGCTTATCGATGTCTCTCTCTCATCGACGTTTCTGGCTCTTTATCTCTCTCCCTTCCTCTCTGTGAAAAATCAATAAAATATATATTTTTTAAATACCAAGAGCAAAAGACAAAGAGAGAATATTAAAAGAAGTAAGAAAAAAACAGTTAATAACCTTCAGAGGAGCACCCATTCGGCTGTCAGATGATTTTTCAACAGAAACTATGTAGGCCAGACAGGAGTGGCAAAAAATATTCAATGTGATGAATAGCAAAGAACCTACAACCAAGATTACTTTACCCAGTAAAGCTATCATTCAGAATTGAAGGGCAGATAAAGAGCTTCACAGATAAGAAAAAACTAAAGGAGTTCCTCAATACCAAAGCAGTATTATATGAAATGCTGGAAGGTACTCTTTAAGAAGAGGAAGAAGAAAACAGTAAAGATAAAAATTAAGAAACAACAAATACATATCTTTCAACAAGTGAATCTAAAAATCAAGTGAATTGAAAATCTGATAAACAGAATAAACTGATGAATATAATAGAATTAGTGGCACAGAAAGAAAATGGACTGATAATTCTCAAGAGAAAAGAGGTGAGGTTGGGTGCAGGGAGAGACTGGACAAAAATCATACACCTATGGATGAGGACAATGGGGGGAGATAAGGGCAGAGGGTGGGGTGAAAACCAGGTGGAGGGGAGATATGGGGAGAAAAAAGAGGAACAATTGTAATAATCTGAATAAAGATCTATTTAAAAAAAAAGATTAAACCTTGCTGAACAAGCAATTTCCGATCTTCTATAAGCAATAGGAAAGATTTTAAAGGAAGGAAAATGGGTGCCACATCAACTGAACGAAGGACAAATGGAAAACCAAAAAGTCATCAGTAAAATGTTGCTTCAACGGCATAAAAGAAAGTCTTTCTTGCATCGAATTGTGACTGAAAAGTGGATTTATTTTGATAATCCCAAATCCACAAAATCATTGGTTGATCTAGGTCAGCCATCAACATCAACTGCAAGGCCAAATGGCTTTGAAAAGAAGACAGTCTCTGCGTTTGGTGGAATCAGGAAGGTGTGGTGTATTATGAGATTCTAAAACCAGGTAAAACCATTAACACTGAGTGCTACCAGCAACAAAAAAAAAAACACAATTTGAACCTTGCTTTGATTGTAAAATGACCAGAATGAGCCAGAAGACAAGGCAAAGTAACTTTGCCTCATGCTAATGCACCATCACACACTTCAAAACCAGTTCAAGACATGTTAAAAGATCGTGCTGGGAAGTATTAACCCAACCATCATATTCATCAGACCTTGCTCCTTCAGATTAGCACTAATTCCAATTGATGGCACATGTACTTTCTGAGCAGCACTTCAAAACACACGAAGAAGTGGAAAACTGGGTCTCTGAATGGTTTGTCTCAAAACAAGAAAAGTTCTTTTGAGACAGTATCCACAAATACTGAAAGACGGGGAAATGTGTAGCTAGCGATGGACATTACTTTGAAAAAAGCTCTTTTGATGTTTCTTTTGAAATTATCGTGTTTCCTTTGATTACAAAATCCACATTATTAACCAGTACACCAGTATATGCATTATTGCCAGCTATCAATTTTTACCCTTTAGCTTCTATGAGCACTTTCAAAATTAACATCAATGCTTTTGGGGTGGCATTTTTCTATTAAGAGAATGAGAGAAAATAAAGGGTAATTGGAATTCAGTGGCAGAATTTCTTTTTCCATCTACATTTACAGTATGGTCACCACAGCACAACTCAGTAATTAGAAAATTTGAGGTTGGAAGCCAGATGCCTGAGACTTTGAAGTTACTTTATATTGCTCTGCATTGGAATTCCGCCTCTTCATTGTGCTGGAGGAGAAGGTGGAAGCCTCATGACTACTGCAGAGTTTCGAGGGCAGCTTTCTGCCAGGCTTCACTCCTTCCCCTGACAGTGGGCAGCAGGGACCTCTGAGTAAGAGCAGTGAGTGGCAAAGGACTGGTGAGGGGGGTGCTATGGGGTCTCACCTACGCCCTCCCTGCCATGGGATGGTTCCGCCTCCTCCTGGGGCATCCCCGCTTCCTCCCCGTCTCTGGTACAACACGTGTCTGCACTGCCCCACTGTGCATGCAGCTTCCTGCTGATCGGTTGGTTGGTCTTTATGGCATGAGGCATCACAACCATTAGCATATTAGCTCTTTATTATATAGGATTATAACTCAGTAGGAAGTTATTATTACAAAGAGAAAGACCAAAGAAAGCTCTCTATTTCCAAATATAATTTCAATAATAAATTGATTCTTTCTATAGTTCCTTTAGCAAGATAATGAAATAGCTTCTTTATAATTCCCTTCATCAGATATTTTTTAAAGTGTGTGTATGTATATTTATATACGTATATTATTGATTTTAGAATATTCTTAAGGCTAATATAGTATAATAGATAGAGTTAAAGGAAATATACATGTAACAAAAATTTGAAATACCTTTTATTATTGTAAGGTTTGTTTTCACAGATTTCAGGTGACAAGTAGTATGGGGTACCTATGCAAGTTCGAGCCAGTTCTACAGTACTAGAACAAAAAAAGAATTATTGGAGAAGCTTAAGTTACTTAAAGATATTAATTATCACATATAAATCACTATGAATTTAAACTTAATTGAGGATACATCAAAACAAAGTTTAAAACTGATATATTACCTATTTAAAACTCTAGCAATTCCAAAATCTCCAAGTTGTATTGTCCCATCTTTGGTTAAAAATATGTTCTATAAAAGTGAGAAAAAATTATTATTATTATTATTATTATTATTATTATTATTATTACAGTTCAGTTCTGAGCCAACCTTTTTTCATAAAAATGGAGTTTTTAAAATGCTAGGATAACTTGACATCTACAGGCAAAAGAATATATCTTATATCATATACAAAAATTAACTCAACATGTACTCTAGCCGAACTGGTTTGGCTCAGTGGATGGAGCGTCGGTCTGTGGACTGAAAGGTCCCAGGTTCAATTCCGGTCAAGGGCATGTACCTTGTTTGCGGGCACATTCCAGTAGGAGGCATGCAAGAGGCAGCTGATCGATGTCTCTCTCTCATCGATGTTTCTAACTCTCTATTCCTCTCCCTTCCACTCTGTAAAAAATCAATAAAATATATATATTTTAAAATGGACCCTAGATATACTATAAGAATTAAAACTCTAAACCTCCTAGAGGAAAATAGAGTAAATCTCCACTAGGCTAGGCAACAATTTCTTAGACATAACACCACAAACTGAAGCAAAAAAAAAAAAAAAATAGAAACTGGATTTCATCAAAATTTTAAAAATTATTGTACATCAAAGAACACCATCAAAAAAGTGACAGCCACAGAATTGGGAAAAAAATATTTGCAAATCCTTTATCTGACAAGGAATTTGTATCCAAAATAAAAACTTTTACAATTCAACAGCAACAATAAAAGACAAATAACTCAGTTTTAAAATAGGCAAAGGCACATATTATATGAATTCATTTACATCATATGTCCCAAATAAGCAAATCCATAGAGACAGAAAGTAGATTAGTAGTTTCCAAGATCTACGTGGAGTAGGGATAGAGAGTGATTGCTAACAGGTACAGGGTTTCTTTTTGATGTGATAAAAAATCTTTGGGAATTAGAAAGTGGTGATAATTTCACAACCCTGGGAACATACTAAAATTCATTGAACTATACACTTTTAAGTGGGTGAATTTTAGGGAATATAAAATGTATCTCACTAGAGCTTTAAAAATTGAATCCCAACCTTCCCTTCCGTCAACTTTCTAAAACTTCTAAGTAGCATAAATGTAACAAATTAATCTTAAAATTTCCCAAAAATGGGGGATAGGGCAAGGGGCAAGCAAGTGGATTAAGAGATACAAACTTACTGTAATAAAATAAATCATGGGTTGTAATGTACAGCATAGGGAACATAGTAATATTTTAATAACTTTATATGGTGACAGTTGATAACTAGACTTACTGTGATCATTTTGCAATGTATATATCAAATCATTAAGATGAACACCTAAAACTAATAGGATATTATATGCCAATTATACTTCAATTTTTTTAAAAAGTGCAGATCCCTGGGCATCATGAAAAAAATAAAATAAAAAAAGGTAAAACAGTCTGTAGCAATAGATTAAAATTTTTTTGAATTTCCAATAATTTACCTAATCATTTTGCATTTAAAAGTACAGAACTCCAATACATTATAAATACAGAACTCCAATACTCTATCAAACAGTGAAGTCAAGATTTTGTGGGATAACATGAATTAAAAATCCATCTTTATCAGTCAGGAGACTTGAATCAGGCACATGTTCAAAGCCAAAGATAACACAAACTGGGGTTAACAGGGATGGAGTAAAAAGGAATAAAATGGGACTAGGTGGCAGAG
>PVJN01056177.1:0-13006 GCA_004026805.1 Lasiurus borealis | reverse complement strand
TAAAAAAAAAAAAAGATCTCTCCCCTTTCAGGTGGCCCCTGAGCGTTTCTTCTTGGACTGTGATCTGCAAGGACTGGGGGGCGAGGGTGTCCCTGGCTCAGCCTAGGGGCCCGGGTGCTTGGCCACATGGGTTATTCTTGGCCTGGACAACAGCTGGGAATGGCCAGAACCCGCTGGAGGAGGGCCATTCCAAGGCCTCACCTGCCATCTGTGGGAGGCCGAGCAGAGGAATGCCGAGAATGGCATATGCTCTTCTTCCCCTCCCCTCCCGACTCCAGGCCGAACAAAGTGAGACGTGACCCCCAAGGACGTGTCCCCGTGGGCTTTGGAAGGAAGGCCGCCCTCCCAGAGACGCGTCTGGAAAACACTTGTTGCCTGAATGGACGAAGCACGGGAGGAATGTATTTCATCTTCTCACTCGGCTCTGGTGAAGATGGGGAACTGGGTCTGAGGTTCAGGGAGGGGTAGGTGGGATGAGCCTGGGAGACCAGGTGGTGCCTCTGGGGGAAGGTGCTGAGAGACAGTAGTTGCCTGGACAGCATTGTAGGGAGGTGAGAGGTGGGGGTGTGTGTGCCTAGGCATCTGTGAGCTGCTCCCCATTCCTGATCAAACACCCTCCACCGACCTCTCAGAGGCAGATCCGTCCACACCATGTTTGACCACGGCTTTCCACCGTGCATCTAGGGGTTGCTGCTCCCTCAGCCAAGCTCTCCTGGGACAGAATCTGATAATGTGGGGGAGAGTGGCATTCTAAAGTTTTTTTTAGTCTTGCCTGTTGGGGTGAGGATGGGGGAGGGTCAGGGAAGAGGAAGGAAGATAGAGAGCAAGTCTAGGGGTCAGTGTCCTGGGCCTGGACATCCCTGGGGAACTCTGAGAAAGAAGGTAAGGATGGCGGTTCTAGATGAACAACTTTTTATTTTTATTTTTTTAAATATTTTATTGATTTTTTACAGAAAGGAACAGAGAGGGATAGAAAGTCAAAAACATCGATGAGAGAGAGAGACATCGATCAGCCCCCTCCTGCACAACTCCTACTGGGGATGTGCCCGCCACCAAGGTACATGCCCCCGACCGGAATCTAACCTGGGACCTTTCAGTCCGCAGGCCGATGCTCAAATCCACTGAGCCAAACCGGTATCTGCTAGATGAACAACTTTTGCAGGAGGCTCATCATAACTGTCCAATGGACCTTAGACCATCTCGGTGGACTCCAGCAACTTCTGGGAAGAATTGCAGGTTTACAGCCTGACCCAGCCTTCTTCAGGGCCACTTGAGAAGGACAGATGGAGGGGAGAGAAAACCCATAAGGGCCCCGACTTTATCTCAAAAGAGGGCCCCACATTCCGAGTTCAGAGTAAAATAGAAGAAAATTGGCCGAGATCGGTTTGCTCAGTGGATAGAGCGTTGGCCTGCAGACTGAAAGGTCCCAGGTTTGATTCTGGTCGAGGGCATGGACCTTGGTGGCGGGCACATCCCCAGTAGGAGGTGTGCAGGAGGCGGCTGATCAATGTCTCTTTCTCATCGATGTTTCTGACTTTCTATCCCTCTCCCTTCCTCTCTGTAAAAAATCAATAAAATATATATTTTTTAAAAATAGAAGAAAATTGTAATCCTGTCACTGTTACCCTGCGTGGGACCCACTGGTAAGGGATCTTTGATGTGGGGAGGGGTAAAGAGTTTCAGATCCAATCTACTGAAGGATCTGAATTTGACATTCAGTGTAGTGTGGAAACACTAAAAGACATTGAATCGGTATTTAGAAATCACCCCAAAACAAAACAATTAAAAAAAAAATCAAGCTGAACCCTAGCTGGTTTGACTTAGTGGATAGAGCATAGGACTGTGGACTGGAAGGGCCCAGGTTTGATTCTGGTCAAGGTCACATGCTTGGGTTATGTGCTCGATCCCAAGGACGGGACGTGCAGGAGGAAGCTGATCCGTAATTCTCTCTCATCATTGATGTTTCTATCTCTCTCTCTCCCTCTCTGAAGCCAATAAATATAAAAATTTTAAAAATACTTTTAAGAAAAGGATGAATTTGTTTTGCAAAAGGTGAATTTATCTTAATTTGAATTTCAGCAGTATCAAAATGAGTCACCCCTTCCAGGATCTTAGTAAATTCCAATGTTGCTTCATTTTTTTTTCCACGTTAAGTCTGTTCTATTAGGTTATTATTGCTGAGTATTTTTTTTTCTCCTAAGAAATAAGTTGTAAACACATTTATTTTTTCCCCCTGAACATAAGATTCTAGTTAATACTTTGGTGTTGAAACACAGTGGTTTCAAAACATGTTCATGTAACTCCGAGGGTTCTGCTTGATCTCTGTTTCTGCCTCTTTCAGAATGAAAGGTAAATGAAACCTGAAGAAATGTGCCAAGACCGAGCATGCCTTATTTTGTGACTTATTTGAATGTCAACATCAAGCAGACTTATACAGTGTTTTTTATAGGATAAACGCTTATATTTTCCTTAAAGTAAGTAACTGATTATACTGTGCACATTTATGATTCTATATACTTACTAGAGGCCTGGTGCATGAAATTTGTACATGGGGGTAGGGGTGTCCTTCAGCCCAACCTGCTCCCTCTCCAATCTGGGACCCCTTAAGGGATGTCTGACTGCCAGTTTAGGCCTGTATCGGGCTTAAATAGGGAGTTGGACATCCCTCTCTCATAATCCAGGACTGCTGGCTCCCAACTGCTCACCTGCCTGCCTTCCTGATTGCCCCTAACCACTTCTACTTGCCAGCCTGATCACCCCCTAACCACACCCCTGGCAGTTTGATTGATGTCTAATTGCTCCCCTGCCAGCCTGTTTGCCCATAACTGCCCTCCCCTGTGGGCCTGGTCACTCCTAACTGCCCTCTCCTGCAGACCTGGGTCCCCACCAACTGCCCTTCCTTGTAGGCCCAACTTCCCTCGAGCTTTGTCAGCCTGGTCACCCCTAACTACCCTCCCCTGCAGGCTTGATCACCCCCAACCACCCTCCCTTGCAGGCCTGGTCCCTCCCAACTGCTCTCCCCTACTGGCCTGATCGCCCACAAGTGCCCTCACTTGCAGGCCTGGTCTCTGCCAACTGCCCTCCCCTGCTGGCCATCTTGTGTCCACATGAGGGCAGGATCTTTTGGCCACATTGGGGCAGTCATTTTGTGTGTTGGAATGATGGTCAATCTAGATATTACTCTTTTATTAGGATAGAGGCCTGCTGCATGGATGGGGACCCGCTGGTTTGCTCTGAAGGGTGTCCTGGATCAGGTGGGTGTTCCCTTGGGGCATGGGGTGGCCTGGGCGAGGGGCCTGTGGTGGTTTGCAGGTAGGTCATGCCTCCTGGCGACACAAGCAGAGGCCCTGGTATCTGGAACTTATATCTCTTCTACAATTGAATTTTTGTGACCTGGAGCAGAGCCAAGCCTTCTGCTGGCACAGCCATTTAATTTTTGTTGCCTTAAGCAGAGGCCCAGGCCCGACAGGGTGTGCAGAAAGCTTGGCTTCCTCCATCGCCAGGGGCAACCCAAGCCTCCATCCTGCACTGTCTGTGGCCATAGCCATCTTGTTTGGGTTAATTTGCATGCTTGCTCTGATTGGCTGGTGGCTGTGGCTTGTAGCAGAGGTACCATCAATGTGCATATTACTCTTTTATTAGGTAGGATTACTCCAGCCTTCAAAAGATGCTGACAGCCAAGACCGGTTTGGCTCAGTGGATAGAGCGTCGGCATGCAGACTAAAGGGTCCCGGGTTCGATTCCGGTCAAGGGCAAGTACCTTGGTTGCAGGCACATCCCCAGTAGGAGGTGTGTAGGAGGCAGCTGATCAATGTGTCTCTCTCTCTCATCGATGTTTCTAACTCTCTATCTCTCTCCCTTCCTCTCTGTAAAGAAAAATCAATTTTAAAAAAAGAAGAAAAAGACGCTGACTGCCAATTCCTGCGCAATAGTGATCCTCTGCTGCCCTCCTGTGGCCCTTCAAGGGATAACACACTGTATCGCTGTCCATGGTACTGAAATTACTGCTTTAAGCACTGTGAACACAACCAAAAATTCTACCCAGAAAAAGAAAAACCCATAGAATCATCGATGCTGTCCATGGCGGAAATCATTCTGTCCTTGGGTCCACCAAAGACACGGCTCCGGGTTCTACAACTTTTCCTACCCCAGCAGCCCTGCAAAAGAAGACTCCAGAGGCTGCTGCACTGAGGTTCCTTTAAGGTGACCCACCACCCTGCCTAATGTTCCTTAGCGCCTCTTTTAACTAGAGAGTAGTGAGTGAGTGAGTATATGTCTGGCAAGCCGATGCTCTAACCAGTGAACAACACCAGCGATGGATTTTATTCACTTTTAAAAATATAAATTGGCCGAGACCGGTTTGGCTCGGTGGATAGAGCGTCGGCTTGTGGACTGAAAGGTCCCAGGTTCGATTCTGGTCAGGGGCATGTACCTTGCTTGCAGGCACATCTCTACTGTGGGGCGTGCAGGAGGCGGCTGATCGATGTCTCTCTCATGGATGTTTCTGACTTTCTATCTCTCTCTTTCCCTCTCTGTAAAAAATCAATAAAATATATTTAAAATATATATGTAAATCGGAGTGGTGGTCAAGGGTCAGAGGTCACATCTGACAGAAACCTGCAGGGCCTGGTTGCATGGCATCAGCAACCACGGGAAGGACAAGCCCACAATGACCCTGGAGCCTCCCCTGAAACATGCCTCTCCTTTGGCCTCCGTCTTCACAGCCAGCAGCACAGCCTCATCGATCTGTTTGGTTCTGACTCTACTATACCTCCCCTTTATGAGGGCCGTGTGATCACCCTGGGACCTGTGGGGAATCCAGGGTGCTTCCCATCTCAGGAGATAGAAAAGGCATGGATGTTCATTGTGATGTCAATATCTGCATTTTCTGATGGTCTTAGGCGATCCCTGTGAAAAGGTCATTTGATTCCCAAAGGGGTCACGACCCACAGGTTGAGAACCGCTGTTCTGGAAGGACCTGATCTGTTACAGTAGCTGCAGTACAGTTTGAGTCTCAACTCCTTCCGCCAACCAGTTCCAGTTATTATGACTGAGCACTTTTTTTATCCTAGTAAACCAGTTGTAAACAACTTTTTTCCTGATTAAAATATTCTAGTTAATAGTTTGGTGTTGCAACACAGTCATTTTGAAACGTGCTCGTGCAATTAATACCTATGCCTGTCTCTGTCAGAATGCAAGGCAGAATAATCCTGTAGAAATGTGCCAAGAGTAAGGACTCCTTATTCCAGCGGTTCTCAACCTGTGGGGTCGCGATGAGCCTAAGACCATTGAAAAACACAGAACTTTACATTACGATTCATAACAGTAGCAAAATGACAGTGATGACGCAGCAATGAAAATAATTATATGGTTGGGGGGTCACCACCACATGAGGAACTGTATTAAACGGTCGCAGCATTAGAAAGGTTGAGAAACTGACGTATTCTGTGATTTGTCAGAATGTAATCATAGAGCAGAGTTCTACACTGGTTTTATCAGATAAACGCTTTCATTTTCTTTCAGGTTACTCATTATACTGTATACGTCTGTCTATGGAACCCTATACTTATTACTATACTGGACCTCAAAAGAAAGCTGTCAGGCAAAAAAAAAACACTATCCTTTGCTGCCCTCCTGTGGCCACTGAAGGAATAACACCTTGTGCCTCTGTCCCTGGTGCTGAAATTTCAGCTAAAGACCCGTGAACCCCACCAAAAGTTCTACCCAGGAAAAAATGGTCACAAGATCAGCAAGGCTGACCATGGCAGCAATCGCTCCATCCCTGGAAGGACGGAAGTCACAGTTGTGACTTCCCACTTCATCTCTTCCCATTCAGTCCAGCCAAGGGAGGCCTCACCTGCTGCATTATCTCGAGAACCCCTTCGAAACCTAAAAGCCTCCCATATTGAGGCAGCCAGTCCTTACAGTGAGGTGCTGAATACCGCGAGACGCAGCGTGCTCACGAGAGGCCGGCTTAAGTGACGCAGGCTGTGTGCTGCCTGCCACTATTACTAAGACCTTCCGTAGGGCGGGAGTCCCCGCTAACGAGGCAGCAGCCAGTATGGGGCCTGAAGCCTTTACCCTGGCAGGAGGTGGAAGGCCGCCATCCTGGAGGCAGGCCGTTATACGGAGGCCTCTTCTCGTGTTGCGTTCCTGGGAACCGTGCAGGTGGCCATTGTTGAGGCAGCCGGTCCGTACTCGAGGTGGTGAGTACCGAGAGATGCAGCGTGCTCGTGAGAAGCCGGCTTAAGTGATGTAGGCCGTAGGCTGCAGGCCACCATTACCGAGACCTTCCATCAGGCGGGCTGTTTCTGCTAACAAGGCAGCCAGTATGAGACACGCAACCATGACACTGCTAGGCAGGCAAGTGCAGGCCGCCTCTAGTGAGGCTGGCAGGCGATTGGAGGCCGCCGTCCTCGAGGCAGGCAGTCATACGAAGCCCGCTCTGGTTGGGGCAGTGGGTACCAGGCAAAAAAAAAAAACATGTGGCCCCTATCCCAAGCGGCTGAATTTGAGTGCCAGTCAGCCAATTCCTGCGAAAAAGTGATCCTCTGCTGCCCTCCTGTGGCCATCTAAGGAAAAACATGTGGCATCTCTGGTCATGGTGCTAAAATTACAGGTAAATCCCTGCAACAGAACCAAAAATTCTACCAGGAAAAAAAATAAACAAAAAATCATCGTGGCTGTCCATGGCGGAAATCATTCCGTCCCTGGATTTACTGAAGTCACTGCTCTGCGTTCCCACACCAGCCCTGCAAAGGAAGGCTCTGGAGGCTGCTGCACTGAGGTTCCTTTAAGGGCACCCACCGCCCTGCCTAATGTTGCTTAGTACCTCTTTTAACCAGACAGTAGTGGGTGAGTGAGTGTATGTCTGCCAAGCCGATGCTCTAACCAGTGAGCAACACCAGCTACGGATTCTGTTCACTTTTAAAAGTATAAATCAGTATCGGTCAGGGTCAGAGGTCAAGTCTAGGGCTGAGGCTAGGGCTGTGGTTGTTGTTAGGGTTTTAGAGTGAGGGTGAGAGTAAAAGGTCAGGGCCTGGGTCATGGCCAGGGTTAGAGGTGGGAATGACGAATTTGCTTTGGCAATGGAGAATTTGAATGTATTTCAGCAGCATCAAAAGGAGTCGCACCAGAATCGGTGTGGCTCAGTGGATAGAGCAGCAGTCTGTGGATGGAAGAGTCCCGGGTTCAATTCCAGTCAAGGGCATATACCTGGGTTGCGGGTACATCCTCAGTGGGGTGTGTGTAGGAGGCAGCTGATCGATGTTTCTCTCTCATTGATGTTTCTAACTCTCTACTTCTCCCCTTTCTCTTTGTAAAAAATCAATAAAATATTTTTTTTTAAAAAAAGGAGTCGCCCTTTCCAGGATCTTAGTAAATTCCAAAAGTGCTTCATATTTTTCAAATAACGTCTGCGACCTTAGGTAATTAAAATCGTGTACATTTTGTGAATAGAATAAAATAGTTGCAAACACATTTTTTTCTGAAGTTAATACTTTGATTTTGGAGCCCATTGGTTTTGAACCCTGTTCTTGTATCGCAAGGGGTTTTGTTCATTACCTAGGCCTGTCTCTTTCAGAATGAAAACTAAAATAACTCTGTAAAAACGTGCTGAAAGTAAGCATCCTTTATTTTATGATTTTGAGAATATAATACACCATACTATACATGGTTTGGGGGATGAACACTTATATTTTTTCCTCAAATTATGCTGTACGTATATATTTATGGATCTTTGTATTTTTTATGTCAGACTTGAAGAGACGCGGTCAGCCAATTCCTGAACAAAAATAATCCTCTGCTGCCCTCCTGTGGCCATTCAAGAAACAACACACTGTGTCCAAAGTGCTGAAATTCCAGGTAAAGCGCCTTAACCAGGAGAAAAATTTCTACCCAGAAAAAACACCACCACCCCCTATGACGCCGGCCTCCATGACCAAGAATTTCTGTATGGCAGGGGGGGCCCGGCTGGCGAGACAGCAGATACGGGGCACAAGCCCTTTACAACGATAGATAGAAAGCTGCCGGCTGCCATTCCCGAGACGACCGTACAGTGGGGGGTCCCCATTAATGATGCAGCCAGAACGGGGCACGTGGCATTTATCTGGGTTGGTAGGGAGATGCAGGCCGCCGCCACCTAGCCTGGCAGGGTATTGGTGGCCGCGGTCCTTGAGGCAGGCAGTTGTACGGAGCCCTTTCGTGTTCCGGCATGGGTTCTGTGCGGGCGGCCATTATTGGGACAGCCAGTCCGTACAGCTAGGGGCTCAGTCTCACGAGACAGAGCGTGCTCGCGAGAGACCGGTTTAAGTGACACACGCCTTAAGCTGCAGGCCGCCATTCTCCAGACCTGCCGTACGGCGGGCGGTCCCGGCTCATAATACAGCCAGAATGGAACACGTGGCATTTATCTGGGTTGGCAGGGAGCTGCAGGCCACAGCCACCTAGCATGGCAGGGTGTTGGCGGTCCCGGTGCTACAGGCAGGCAGTTGTACGGAGCCCTTTCGTGTTCCGGCAGTGGGTTTCGTGCGGGCGGCCATTATTGGGACAGCCAGTCCGTACAGCGAGGGGCTGAGTCTCGCGAGACAGAGCGTGCTCGCGAGAGGCCGGTTTAAGTGACGCACGCCGTAAGCTGCAGGCCGCCATTCTCGAGACCTTCCGTACGGCGGGGTGTTCCGGCTATCTTTTCAACCAGAACAGGGCACTGGGCCTTTACCCAGGCAAGAAGGGAGCTGTAGCTCGCTTCTCCGGAGGCTGTCAGGGGGGTGGCGGCGGCGATCCTTGAGGCAGGCAGTTGTACGGAGCCTTTTCGTGTTCCGGCAGTGGGTTCTGTGCGGACGGCCATTATTGGGGCAGCCAGTCCGTACAGCGAGGGGCTCAGTCTCGCGAGACAGAGCGTGCTCGAGAGAGGCCGGTTTAGGTGACGCATGCCCTAAGACTGCAGGCCGCCATTCTCAAGACCTTCCGTACGGCGGGGGGTACCTGCTCATAATACAGCCAGAACGGAACACGTGGCATTTATCTGGGTTGGTAGAGAGCTGCAGGCCGCCGCCAGCTAGCCTGGCAGGGTATTGGCGGCCGCGATCCTTGAGGCAGGCAGTTGTATGGAGCCTTTTCGTGTTCTGGCAGTGGGTTCTGTGCGGGCGGCCATTATTGGGGCAGCCAGTCCGTACAGCGAGGGGCTCAGTCTCGCGAGACAGAGCGTGCTCGCAAGAGCCAGGCTTAAGTGACGCACGCCGTAAGCTGCAGGCCGCCATTCTCGAGACCTGCCGTACAGCGGGGGGTTTCGGTATCTTTTTATCCAGAACATGGCACCGGGCCGTTTCCCTGGCAGGAAGGGAGCTGAACGTTGACTCTCTAGAGACTGGCATGTCGTTGGAGGCCGCGATCCTTGAGGCAGGCAGTTGTACGGAGCCTTTTCGTGTTCCGGCATGGGTTCTGTGCGGGCGGCCATTATTGAGGCAGCCAGTTCGTACAGCCAGGTACTCAGTCCCGCGAGACCCAGCGTGCTCGCGAGAGGCCGGCTTAAGTGGCATAAGCCTTAAGATGCTGGCCACCATTACTGAGACCTTCCGTACGGCGTGGGGTTTTGGCTATCTTTTCAACCAGAACAGGGCACTGGGCCTTTACCCTGGCTGGAAGGGAGCTGCAGCTCTCTTCTCCGGAGGCTGGCAGGGGGGTGGCGGCGGCGATCCTTGGGGCAGGCAGTTGTACGGAGCCTTTTCGTGTTCCGGCATGGGTTCTGTGCGGGCGGCCATTATTGGGACAGCCAGTCCGTACAGCGAGGGGCTCAGTCTCGCGAGACAGAGCATGCTCGCGAGAGGCGGCTTAAGTGACGCACGCAGCCCTAAGCTGCAGGCCGCCATTCTTGACACCTTCCGTACGGCGGGGGGTTCCCGCTCATAATACAGCCAGAACGGAACACGTGGCATTTATCTGGGTTGGTAGGGAGCTGCAGGCCGCCGCCAGCTAGCCTGGCAGGGTATTGGCAGCCGTGGTCCTTGAGTCAGGCAGTTATACGGAGCCTTTTCGTGTTCCGGCAGTGGGTTCTGTGCGGTCGGCCATCATTGGGGCAGCCAGTCCGTACAGCGAGGGGCTCAGTCTCGCGAGACAGAGCGTGCTCGCGAGAGCCAGGCTTAAGTGACGCACGCCGTAAGCTGCAGGCCGCCATTCTCGAGACCTGCCGTACAGCGGGGGGTTTCGGTATCTTTTTATCCAGAACATGGCACCGGGCCGTTTCCCTGGCAGGAAGGGAGCTGAACGTTGACTCTCTAGAGACTGGCATGTCGTTGGAGGCCGCGGTCCTTGAGGCAGGCAGTTGTACGGAGCCTTTTCGTGTTCCGGCATGGGTTCTGTGCGGGCCTCCATTATTGGGGCAGCCAGTCCGTACAGTGAGGCACTCAGTCTTGCGAGACAGAGCGTGCTCGCGAGAGCCAGGCTTAAGTGACGCACGCCGTAAGCTGCAGGCCGCCATTCTCGAGACCTTGCGTACGGCGGGGGTTCCGGCTATCTTGACATCCAAAACAGGGCACGGAGCCTTTACCCTGGCAGGAAGAGAGCTACAGGCGGACTCTCTAGAGACTGGCATGGGGTTGGCGTCCCCGGTGCTCGAAGCAGGCAGTTGTAGCGAGCCCTTTTGTGTTTCGGTTGTGGGTTTTGTGCAGGCGGCCATTATTGAGGCAGCCAATCCGTACAGCGAGTTGCTAGGTCCCGCGAGACCCATTGTGCTCTCGAGAGACCGGCTTACGTGACGCATGCCGTAAACTGTCAGCCGCCATTACTGAGACCTTCCGTACAGTGGGGGATCCCGGCTATCTTTACAACCAGAACAGGGCACAGAGCCTTTACCCTGGCAGGAAGGGAGCTGCAGGCCGCCACCACCGAGCCTGGCAGGGGATTGGCGGCCACGGTCCTTGAGGCAGGCAGTTGCACGGAGCCTTTTCGTGTTCCGGCAGTGGGTTCTGTGCGGGCGGCCATTATTGGGGCAGCCAGTCCGTACAGCGAGGGGCTCAGTCTCGCGAGACAGAGCGTGCTTGTGAGAGCCAGGCTTAAGTGACGCACGCCGTAAGCTGCAGACCGCCATTCTCGAGACCTGCCGTACGGTGGGAGATTTAATCTATCTTTTCAAACAGAACAGGGCACAGGGCCGTTACCCTGGCAGGAAGGGAGCTTAAGGTGGACTCTCTAGAGACTGGCATGTCGTTGGCACCCGCGATCTTTGAGGCAGGCAGTTCTACACAGCCTTTTCGTGTTCCGGCATAGGTTCCGTGCGGGCGGCCATTATTGGGGCAGCCAGTCCGTACAGCGAGGGACTCAGTCTCGCGAGACAGAGCCTGCTCGCGAGAGCCAGGCTTAAGTGACGCACGCCGTAAGCTGCATGCCGCCATTCTCGAGACCTGCCGTACGGCGGGCGGTTTCGGCTCTTTTCAACCAGAACAGGGCACAGGGCCGTTACCCTGGCAGGAAGGGAGCTTAAGGTGGACTCTCTAGAGACTGGCATGTCGTTGGCGCCCGCGATCTTTGAGGCAGGCATTTCTACGGAGCCTTTTCGTGTTCCGGCATGGGTTCTGTGCGGGCGGCCATTATTGGGGCAGCCAGTCCGTACAGCGAGGGTCTCAGTCTCGCGAGACAGAGCGTGCTCGCGAGAGCCAGGCTTAAGTGACGCAGGCCGTAAGCTGCAGGCCGCCATTCTCCAGACCTGCCGTACAGCGGGGGGTCCCGGCTCCTGATACAGCCAGACGGAAGACGTAGCATTTATCTGGGTTGGCAGGGAGATGCAGGCCGCCGCCAGCTAGCCTGGCAGGGTATTGGCCACCACGGTCCTTGAGGCAGGCAGTTGTACGGAGCCCTTTCGTGTTCCGGCAGTGGGTTCTGTGCGGGCGGCCATTATTGGGGCAGCCAGTCCGTACAGCGAGGGGCTCAGTCTCGCGAGACAGAGCGTGCTCGCGAGAGCCAGGCTTAAGTGACGCACGCCGTAAGCTGCAGGCCGCCATTCTCGAGACCTGCCGTACGGCGCGGGGTCCCGGCTCATAATACAGCCAGAACGGAACACGTGGCATTTATCTGGGTTGGCAGGGAGCTGCAGGCCGCAGCCACCTAGCATGGCAGGGTGTTGGCGGCCCCGGTGCTACAGGCAGGCAGTTGTATGGAGCCCTTTCGTGTTCCGGCAGTGGGTTCTGTGCGGGCGGCCATTATTGGGGCAGCCAGTCCGTACAGCGAGGGGCTCAGTCTCGCGAGACAGAGAGTGCTCGCGAGAGCCAGGCTTAAGTGTCGCACGCTGTAAGCTGCAGGCCGCCATTCTTGAGACCTGCCGTACGGCGGGGGGTCCTGGCTCATAATACAGCCAGAACGGAACACGTGGCATTTATCTGGGTTGGCAGGGAGATGCAGGCCGCCGCCACCTACCCTGGCATGGTTTTTGCAGCCGCGGTCCTTGACGCAGGCAGTTGTACGGAGCCTTTTCGTGTTCCGGCATGGGTTCTGTGCGGGCGGCCATTATTGGGGCAGCCAGTCCGTACAGCGAGGGGCTGAGTCTCGCGAGACAGAGCGTGCTCGAAAGAGCCAGGCTTAAGTGACGCACGCGGTAAGCTGCAGGCCGCCATTCTCGAGACCTGCCGTACGGCAGGGGGTTTCGGCTATCTTTTCAACCAGAACAGGGCACAGGGCCGTTACCCTGGCAGGAAGGGAGCTTAAGGTGGACTCTCTAGAGACTGGCATGTCATTGGCGCCCGCGATCTTTGAGGCAGGCATTTCTATGGAGCCTTTTCGTGTTCCGGCATGGGTTTCGTGCGGGCGGCCATTATTGGGGCAGCCAGTCCGTACAGCGAGGGGCTGAGTCTCGCGAGACAGAGCGTGCTCGCGAGAGCCAGGCTTAAGTGACGCACGCCGTAAGCTGCAGGCCGCCATTCTCGAGACCTGCCGTACGGCTGGGGGTCCTGGCTCATAATACAGCCAGAACGGAACACGTGGCATTTATCTGGGTTGGTAGGGAGATGCAGGCCGCCGC